>JAZDUH010000283.1:1727500-1782500 GCA_036419115.1 Scarus forsteni | reverse complement strand
AAATTTAAATGAAAAGGTTTGAATATTGTTGTACAAACAACTAAATCACATCAGTTCCTTCAGTCTTTCATTTTTCACATTTAAAAATAAACAATACTTGCTCACAAGAATATCACAAGGCCTGCGGATCAATCATCAGTCATGTTTGTTTGTAACCATGCCAAAATGGGACTTTCAGTCATCATAGTAAGCTGATAAAAAAGAGTGAGTCCTCATGACCGATTCTTTATTGGGGTTTAGAAACAAGGATTGTGATGTGATTATCATTGTGGGAAGGCCTGGCTCAGGTTTAACTCTTTGTAAACATGAATAAATACACCAATGATGCAGCATGATCATGCTAGCTTAGCTTCACTCCAAGCCTTGCGTCAACCGACTCTGACACACGTGTGTCTGTTGTGTCTGTGTCATGTGATCAATTCCTCCAGGTCCCTGCATGTGGCAGCACAGCGCTACTGTTTTACGAGTGGTGAAGAAGAACTGTGCCAGAGTTTAATGGTGCTCAACAGTAGATAGATTACTCATTTTATAAATTACGTGGTATCGGATGGTCCTTTCCTCGCCACTTTTCCTTAACCCAGATGGAAATGTTACTTTTGTGGTGAAACTACTATTTTCCGAAGATGGACTATAAAAGGCTCATCTTAGAGGAGCTCTTTGCTATTACATGTCAATGGACAGAAAATGACAAAGTTTGATCAGCCTGGTCTGCTAAAGATGTTGAAGTGAGGATTGCAAGCATAAATCTGTCCACCTCTCATTATCAACATGAACATTCAATCAGAGCATGAAAATAAATGAACTGAAGTTCAAACTGAGAAAATGGCAGAAGCTGTTAAGACCACAGTCTAATAGAGTACAAATGATTCATATTGAACCAAGTTTAAAACAGAATCAACATCAAATGTCTCATATCCTGCTCTCTTCAGAGAATGAGACTGCCTGGTACCTCCTAAGGCAGGTTTTGGTAAACTTTAGAAAGGATGAACAGCTGAGGGAACTCACATGGACTGTGGGATTTGTTCCGATTATTCCGCTACTGAATTCAGATAATGATGTCGGATAACACGCTGTTGCTGTAGAGCTACCACTAGCTTAATAATCTCTCTTTGCAGCTGGATGGTCGGTGTATCCTATGCTAAAGGAGCTAATAAAGGAAGCATTGAGCTGCCTTTTCTAAGCATTTAGACTACTCAAACACCTCTAATCGCAAACTACTTCCAGATCATTGTGACAAAAAGCCACAGATTGAACCTTCCGAGCAAAAAAGGACTATTCCACCGCAGTGCCGCCAGTACTCACGGACACTGCACCCAGTTGGGCAGGCGACTGGCAGTATCAGAGCAATTTCTGATACTGGTATCGGAATCAGAACAACTTTACCACCAACAGCATCCTCTACTCAAAGTAGGTGTACCGGTTAAGTAAGTTACCATGTCACAAATAGCTTTTCATTTGAAGTATCCTATATTTGGTCAGATCAGTAACAAATGTCCCGTCCTGTAAACATCTTAAAAACAGAAACACTGATGTACTTCTTCATATCTAACCTCAGGGTTTGTTTGCAGGATGCCAATCAGTTTTCAGTCTCTTTGTCACATGTCTCAAATCTGGCTAATTTAGTCTCTAGGGTAAATATTCTTTTCATAACTGATCTTTAAAAAGCCTGACCTGGGAAATTTTCTGATATTTAAAGACGCCTTCAGTGGGATTCCAAACTTAATTTACTGAAAAACATTCAAACAACAATAATCTTCAGCATGTTTTAACTGCACAAACAGTAGTCCTGCTCTCATTTAAATGAAACAGCTGGGAATAAAGGTGGTAAATAAGAAATCAAACTGGAAAGGCTTTTACATGTAGTTAACCACAGCACAGGATTCATGGAGCTGTAACGTTCTTCAGTCCACATCTGAAAAAACAAAATACTCTCCTGATTAAAAAAAGGAGAAACCAGCTGCTCTTTGATCCAAAAAACATCCTGAGAGGGGCACCAGAGCCACATCTGCAGGGCAAGTCGTGTCAGATTTAATTAGTGCAATCAGTGGATAAAGTCCATGTCAACAGAGGGATGTTGGGATTACTTCTGCTTAAGACCTTGGAAAAATATGTTCTGATCTTCATCCGAAGAGAAACAAGGTCACTAGACAAGCACAGTCTGATTAAGTGGGACTATAGAGAGATAAATGTCTTTAGTACCTTTTGTTTACAGGATGTTTTGACCACTACAGTGCAGGGTGGAAAAGTATGTGAACTCCTAGGCTGATCAGTCCAAGAGCTAATTGGAGCCAGGATCCTGTCAGTCAACACATGGGGTCCAATCAATGTGATTAGATACTTGTGTTTTGGAGTTTTGTTGTGTTGAAATCAACCTTATGAGGCTAACTAATGAACTAATAAGCTTTCAGGAAGTTGTCTTAAGGAGGTTTATCCTGACAGCAGAATATCTCCATTCCTTTTCTTAGCATTTCTTTGCTTTTTAGCATTTTCTTTGCTTCTCTATTACTTCTTTTCATTCTTTTGTCGCTATCTTGCATTTTCTTGTGTTTTTATCGTTTCACCACTAAGGACCACACCATCAACAAGATGAATTTGACATTATTTATGACATATAGTGGATTGTGAGCAAGATACTGAAGGGCAATAATGGTTTGGGAAACTTTTGCAGAAAACTTCTCCCAGGCATTTCGGTCACATCAAACATGAAATTGCAAGGCCCACAAGGTAAGAGTGAGAAGGAAGAAAAGTGTTAATAAAAGGGGTTGCCACATTAATCAAAAACAAATGGAGGAAATTATCAAGTTGGTTTTTATGGAACACAGACAGAGGTGTGGTTGAGGTGTGATCCTGCTCCTAAAATTCTGCTTTTAGCTCCATTTCTTTGCGCTTTTGTGTTCACTTTTGTTGTACAGTTGCATGAAAAAGCATTTTGTGCTCACACCACAGTTCTGGGATTACTTGGATTTCTGCTTAAATTGGTCATAACATATGTTCTGATCTTCATCAGAGTCACATCATTAGACAAACACAGTCTGATTAAACTAATACAGCACAAAAATTATGTTTTCATGTTTTTATTCGACACAATATGTTAACAGTCACAGTGCAGGGTGGAAAAAGTATGTGAACTCCTAGGCTAATTACTTCTCCAAGAGCTAATTGGAGCCAGGAGTCAGCCAACCTCTGGTAATCAATGTGATTAGATAGGATGTGCTGGTTAAAGCTGCCCTGCCCTATAAAAAACACACACCAGTTGTGAGTTTGCTGTTCTCAAGAGGCATTGCCTGATGTGAATCATGCCTGATGTCCATGTATCTACAGTAAGACCGAATGAAACCAAATTTGATTTGTTTGGAAGGAACACACAACGCTATGTGTGGAGAAAAAAAGGCACAGCACACCAACATCAAAACCTCATCTCAACTGTGATATATGGAAGTATGAGAACATTATGGTTTGCAAAGAATTTGAATTAAGAACATCTTTGGTTTTATACAATATTGCAGCTGACTTTGATATTTTGGTTTCAATGTAATTAACATGAGGTTTCCAACACAGTCAGACCATCTGTCCGCCAACTGAAGCTCAACAGAGGATGGGTGATGCAACAGGACAACAACCCAAAGCATAGAAGTAAATCGACAATGGAACGGCTTCAACAGAAGAAAATACGGCTTCTGGATTGGCCCAGTCAGAGTCCTGACCTCAACCCGATTGAGATGCTGTTGCATGACCTCAGAAGAGCGATTCACACCAGACATCCCAGGAATATTGCTGAACTGAAACAGTTTCGTACAGAAGAATGGTCCAAAATTCCTCCTGACCATTGTGCAGGTCTGATCTACAACTACAGGAAACGTTTGGTTGAGGTTATTGCTGCCAAAGGAGGGTCAACCAGTTATTAAATCCAAAGGTTCACATACTTTTTCCACCCTGCACTGTGACTGTTTACATATTGTGTCAAATAAAAACATGAAAATTTATAATTTTTGTGCAGAATTAGTTTAAGCAGACTGTGTTTGTCTAGTGACTTAGGTGAAGATCAGAACATATTTTATGACCAATTTAAGCAGAAATCCAAGTCATTCAAAAGGGTTCATATACTTTTTCATGCAACTGTACATGCAGGACGAGTGTGGGAGACTTCTACATTATTCATATTGTTGCTTTTCAATGTTCATATCTAGATATAGATACGATGACAATACATCAATATATCATATTTCAGCCCTAGTATCTACTAACATTAATCGAGGGGTTGAGGGTTCAAGCCCAACTCTGACTTGCTGTCACTTGTCAATGTGTCCTTGGGCGAGACGTGTGGCAAGTTTCTCCCTCTGCTGCATCAGTGCAGACTAGAATATATAAGCTCAGGTTTATTTACTGAACACTGAGCTGCTGCAGAAAACTCTGTATCATCCAGGTGTGATGCAGATGCTGGGAAACCTGAGCTCACGTTTCTTTGGTCCAGGTGTTTTTTCACCATCACACCTGAAACATGACCTTAACTTGGACTCCTGCCACCACTGCACACTCCTCTGGATGTGTGTTTGTGTATCTGTTTGTATGGACCGAACAGATACGTGCCGACATGAGTGTGGGCAGAGGTGGACCACGGCAGGCTCTGCTGTAATGTGGGTCCAGTTTGGCCTCAGATGAATCAGACTTTAAATTTGCTCTGCCTGTTCAGATCTTTGTCTGCTCTCCATCACTCTGCACCTTTACATCTGATGTTGGATTCATCTGCTCTGCAGCTTAAAGAGGCTCCAGCCCAGCTCAGCAGATCCAGAGGCTGGAGATCAACACGCACAAACACCAGGGACAAATATTTATGTTTCAGCAGAGCGAGCTCGGCTTAACGACACGACGAAAACTTATTTTAGCTGTGAGGAGAACCACTGCATGGCTGTAGGGGCTTTTTAATCTCTGCTAAGTAAGGCTGAACTTTTTAGGAAAAGATCCAATTGTGATTTTTCTGGCAGATGCAAGCTTCAGTGTAATATTCACTATGTTTCCAGAGAGACAACTGTGAAGAAATAAAGAATCAAAAGCACGTAACACATTATACAAATTCTAATATTGATGATAAATAATTTGTTTTCATTATATAAGGGATATTCAGACTTCTACTCCTAAACCTGCTTAACAGAACCTCCATAAATGCAAGTTTTCTGCAAATTTGTAAAATATTTTGTGTAAACTAGTCGACGTAACAGATCCTGGGTCGGTCAGGAGCGCTGCAAAAAAAATTGCAGTTTTGGCGATCACATGATTGCGTTATCTGAGATTGTGATTTCAATCCAAAAATGATAAATCTTTTAGCCCTACTGCTGAGGACAGTGTGGTTTTGTTGAAATTTGTCTGTCTGTGAGCAAGATCATTTAAAAAGTTCTTGACAGATTTTGACAAAACTTCCAGGATTATTGGTCATGACATGAAGAAGTGGTTCTTGTGTGGTAGGCTGCTGGGTGTAGACCGCCTTAACTACAATTATTTCATTTGGCCTCATTCCACCATTACAGTCCATGATAAAAAAGAGGTAAACAAAATAATTAAATGTGTGGTAGTTCCTGCTAACAGCACACATGTATCAAGTGTGACCTTAACAGACAGTCATGATGACCTGCTCCACTCCATGAGCCTCAGCCACCAACAGAAACATCATTCATCATCTTTTAGATGATGGAACCCCAAAAGATTCATAATTAAATAAATAAAAACAACATTTTGAAACAAAAACAGTTTTGATAAATAACAGACAAATATAAAATATGGCCATTAAATTGTAAAATCAGGCAATATTATTATGACATGTTTTACTAGTCTTTAATATCAAATTATAGTTAAATATTTCATTATTATTTTAACAATTTCATACTTTTTAAAATGACTTTTCATTAATATTCCAAGCTTTTATAAAATAAAATAAAACGTTTTTGCAAAGTCATTTTTTATTTCATAATGTCATTTTTCAGCAGAATGACTTGATCTGTCAATCAAAGCACAGAAGGCGGAGCCAGTGACGTGATTGGCTGATCCTTTACACAGACATAGTATTGATTCAAATGTGGAGACTGGTCACTAACCCTGATAAGCTGAAAAAGGACATTATGAATTAAAAAAGCCATTGTGGAAAAGGACATTATGAAAAAAACTGACTTTGTAAGAAAGGTTTCTGTATTCTAAAAAAACTTCAAAAATAAAAAGTCATTATTTTAATTTTTTTTTTAATAATCATTATTAAATAATTAATTATAAAAATTCAATATTAAAGGGTAATAAAATATTGCTTAACAATATTGCCTGATTTTACATTTTAATGGCCATATTATATATTTGTCTGTTATTTATCAAAATGGTGTTCATTTCAAAATGTTGTTTTTAATTATGAATCTTTTGGGTTTCCATATTAGACCAGTTAAACCATTTTAATGACAGTTCAGCCAGATGCTTTTATATTAATCAACATCATTCCTCTCCAGATTAAAATCATCATAGATATTAATGTTAATATTAGATTGATCTCTCTATCCATGGTTGTATTGATTTTTCATCTATAGTAACTTTCTCTACAACCATTCAGCCATGAGGACCCTCTGAAAATGAGAAGCTACATCTCAAGGAGCTTAACTTTAATATATTCATATTCAAACACACATATATAAAAATAAAGATTGATTGCATTGATATTCAGTAAAGACAAACGTGATGAGGACAGATTTATGATCTGGGCGTCCATGGGTTTGTCTCTATCATATATTCTTATATTTAGTCCCTTTGTTGGACAAATTTCTCGATGTATGAATGCGTATGTACAAATATAAGTATTTTATATATATATAAGGAGTATGTCTTCAACCTGCTGTGTTATAAAGTAACTTGAGATAACAATTTAATGAAGTGATACCATACAAATAATGATAGACTGTTACTGGTATAAATGTTTTCTTCTGGTGTGGATGCACGTCTTGTGATAGTGTTTGAGGCTACACGAATCTGCACTGGCTAACTAAAAACCCTGATCAGTTCTTCCATGAGTCAGCGTGGAGGCTTCTGCAGAGTCTGAGGGCGATTACACGGAGGGTTTGTGGTATTAAGGGCCTTGTTTTGTCAGCGTGTTGTCTGCAGCACTTTGCCCACAGCTGTTCGGGCTGTAGCTGCTCGTATTTTAATGCCCAGACCTCATCAGATCATTGGGGTCTGTAGAGCTGTAGAGAACAGAGAAAATTAATTTCACGACCTATTTCAAATAACTGAGACCAAAAAGTGTTTTATTTTTGAAAGGGTGATGCACAATATTGGATTTTTGCTGATATTAAGTATGCCAATATGCCGATATTTTTTAAATTTATTATAGCTAACACCAATACCAATACCCATGCAGATATTTCAGGTCAAGAGCTCTGTGTTTAAAAAAATGGACTTGTTTCATTCAGTGTTACAGCTTATTATAGCATGAACAGATGTAAATCGAGAAAAGCAGCTTTTTAAGTCTTGCACAAATGAAGCCCTTGATTTTAAATGTACCCATGCAGCGATGAGAAGGTGCATCCGTTTTGAACACTTCTATAATTTGCCAATACTCCAGCTGTAAATATCTGCAAACATTTAAATATCAGCCGATACCGCTTCCTAACTTTCTAGGCCGATATCAAACCGATAATACAGCTGATCTAGAGTGACACACCCCAGTCAGAAGGGCAAATAAATGGATTATTACAGGAGCTAAATAACTGTTCACACTGGGGGCATCCATCTTCCATTGTCAACTCGGGGGTGGAGAGGTTTCACCGAGTTCCCAGAAGGAAATTCCAACTTCGGGGAACGTTCCAGTTGCAGTTTCCTACTCGGAACTCGGAAATTCCTACTTCTGACTACAACTGGAATGCACCAAAAGACCCAAACTAAAGCGTGTGTTTGTTGTGATGCGAATGAATGCAGCTCTGACCTTCCTCAGAACTCTGCATTGCTTTAGAACTTCTTTTTTCAACAACTTACAGGATGCAAAGCCACGAGGTAATGTATCTCTTTCTAGTTACGTAGCGGTAGTCTTTGATGTGTGACAACAAGCAATTTTTGAAAAACTTAGTATCATAGTTTTGTAGCCAGCTATATATCTCTACTTACAGCCCGGTGCTCTAAGACGTGTCCGAATAATATAAATTTGCACTAGTTTTAATTGTCTTGTTCCTGAAGTTGAGTATCCAGGCCAGTCCAGCCCTGTCCGACCCGACCGTGAAGCTAAGGAATAGCATTTATAGATAACCTATTTAGATGCTATAAAACTCATCTTAAAGTGTGTATTTCCATCAGGCATATATCTAAAAGTGAGACTTTTTTGTAATTTCTTAGAAACTCCTCACAGTCCCTTTAAACAGACGTACTTATTTCTTTCACAACAGGTTAAAAACCTTTTAATATGATCCTAGTTTCTCCCCGTGATCTTACCTTCCATTCAAACAGGTGTTTGTCAGGTGTCTCTTAATCACAATCTTGTCGTGTTGCTCCCACATCGTCTGATTTAATCCACAGACGATCACTTTATCAATAAGGAGGGATCAGTCCAAACCTGCACCTGTGGCATATTTACTCTGAGGAGAATATATTTTTAGATTAGAGCTGAGATCATTTTCCTTTTGGCTGACGGAGCCTCCAGCTGTGTTTGGAAAAGTCACATTCTTCCAGGATTGATGTCCCAGCTGCATTTTTAGATCTAAACAAATCAAGTTACTCACAAATTTAAGCAACAGGCCACTCATACAATGGTATAGTCAAACAATTAATGTATGCACCTTTAAGAAAGAGCGAAAACTGCATAAGAGAAAGAAACATGGGGATTTGATTGATTTCTCAAACAGCAGCATGACGGCATTGCCTCTCTGTTTTGTGTCCAGAATTAGAGATAAAATTACAAGATTTGACAGGAACTTCACTGCAGTTCATGAAACTTTAGAAGAGTCTGACTGATTAAAACAGAACGAACGTGGAAATAAAAGACCAAAAGATGAAGGCAGTGACATCCCATTAAATCTTGGACTACATGCGTGAATGTTGAGAGTAAAAACTGGAGTGAAATAAAAGATATTCAGGATAATTAGCTCCATTATGTTCAGATTTTGACTCTGTCGTTCTCCCTCTGGGGCCGCAGTAAAAAGCCTTGATTAATCTTTTTGTTGCTGCTGCCATAATAACCTACGCTGATGCTAAACTCACTTCTCTCTGCTGTCTGAGGGCTAATTTATTATCCGACTGAACTTTTACCCTCTGCAGCATGCAGACGTGGATAGTTGGAAGAATCTGGCGCTCAGGTGTAGATTCAGTTTCTGCAGGACTTAAATTGATCTTTAAGTCCAGTTTGGTGTTTCTACACTGGATTTGGAACATTTCAAATTAACTTAGAAAAACAAAGTCTCAATCCCAATTACACCTGATACTTCAGTAGGTCCAATGTTCAACTACAAACGCTGATCATCCATGATGAGAGTCTCCTGGGGCCTATTCTACGAAGCAAGTTCAGCCTAGCGAGATAGCCTTGGAGCTACCTCGCTGAACTGAGCCCAGTAACCGGCGGTCTCGCTAAACAGTTTGACGACGCTGGTTATCAACCTCATAAGTGGATCCAGCTTTGCAATGAGCGCGTGCACGCATATAAGGCGGAGCACGCCGCATCTGACCAATCGTGAACATGGACCAGTCTGGAGTGTCAGAGCAGGGGAGCGGAGGACCACATACTTCACACACGAGGAGCAGGAGGTGATCATGAAAAGTATGAAGAATTAAAACACGTAATAAACGTCAAAAGCAACACCGTAGTCGCTGCAAAAGCACGGAAGGAGTGCTGGCAGAAAAATGCTGACAGTCTCAATGCATAAGTAAAGCGCGCAAAAAGTCTGTGGTGCCATTATCATCCTGAAATAGCACTGTTCAACATGCACTTTTACTGCGACATGCACCAGACATGTCTAATTCATTTCAGAGATGAATTCATTCATTTGTTCATTCCTATCGTGTTTACATTTTTTGTGTGATATGTAGCCCACATGACCCCTACATGAATTCCTGTCACAATTTTAAGACGGGTAATAAAATATTTTCATGGAACAGAAGTGTTGGCATTGAAGATCTTGTTACAGCAATAAGAGTCCTCCCCCAGATTTTACTCCTGCAGAGGAGCTGGCCGAGAGAGCTCATTGGTCAGTGGGCGGGGTTTTTATAGTCCACGAGTTCAATCTGGAACCTAACCTGCCCCGGAGCAGGTTAGCCGTTCAGCGTACGTTGCCATGGAGACTCGCCTCGCTAAGAAGTGAACCCGTCTTGTAGAGCAGGGAACCCGGAACCTACCCTCAAAGTTACCTCGCTAGGCAGTAATCCTGCTTCGTAGAACAGGCCCTTGTTCTACCACATCCCAAAAGTGCTCTATTGGACTGAGATCTGGTGACTGTGAAGCTCTCTGGAGCAGCATTTCATGTTGAAGAAACTAGTCTGAGACTAGAAGACACCCATATTGTGATGTTCACCATAAATATTAGTCCTACCTTTATTTCATGTAAATATTTAGATTCATTGACCATGAAAACATACCATTAGCAACTGGATTCATAATGATATCTATTTTAGTTCAGAAATCACATTTTTCGTCATGGCAGTTTTCTTATGGATCTAACTCCAAAGTTTTTGAAGATACAACAAATCCGATTAAACACTCCAGATTCCACAGTATCTTGGCAATATTTTGGCAATTTTTTGCAAGTCTATGCCTTCATTTGTTCCCTTGCTTTGACAAAAATTCCAAGGATACCTAAGGCCTGGACCACACGTATATGGATATTTTTTTGACCGGATATCTTTGTCCTTGTTTAAAAAAAAATCTCTGTCCACACCACGGAAATATCTCTGTCCATACGAAGAGGCAAAACTAAATACAATCGCCTCTGAAGCCTGCAATGCCACGCCTGGCTGATAAGTGACAGGTTAGCAAAATGTGAAAACCACAGAAGAAGAACGTTATGAGCATGTGCAGTCAAAGACAGGAAGAAGAAGCAGTCAACGGAGTAAGAAGATGATAACAATACTGCATGCAGCAGCGGAGTGCCTTCGATGCAACAGCATTACATTCATTTGTCGAGCTGTAATGAGGGCAAAAAGTACAAAGAACACAGAGGTAAATGTTGGCCATCGTTTTTGTTGTTGGCAACCGTTGCTACAGTGACTTGTTGCTAGGCGCTTGACGTCATCGCTTCAACACCAGCTCCGTTTAACAACACTACACAGGATGTACTTTTGTATGCAGAGTAATAATCTGATAAATTGCACATACAAACATTAACTTTGTTTTTTATTTAGTTAAAACTTTAACATCCTACAAACCAAATAAGTGTCATAACTACACTGCAAATACTCATCGAGACATTGGTGAGAGTATTCATCTCAATTTCAAGTCACGGATGCCTCACTTATAAGACTTATTCTGAGCCAAGCTTTCCTGATATGTCTGATTAAGATCTTATTTGAAGATAGGAAACAAAAACAAAATAAAGCCTGCTTTGCTTGCAATAAGTAAAATAATCTGCCAATGACACAAGAGCTTGAAGAGAGTGTAAAATTATTTTTTTATCCAAAGCAGATTTTAAACCTGAATTTAAAACTTTCCTTGTTTCATTGGTAGATATTGTTTCATCATTTCAAGCAGTTCAATGCCTTATTTTTTGTCTTTTTTCCTTGAAATAAGACATTTATCTGGACTTGATAAGTGAATTTTGATTAGAATAAGTGTTTTTCTGCCTTTAACATAGACAAAGACACTTGCTCAGATCTGAGTTTTTGGAGTTAAATTGCTCACTGGATGAAAAGATGGCAGCTCGCTCTTTAACCTGTGCAGCCTCAAAGTTCCTGATTTTGGGTAATCCAACAAAAACATAAGAAAAAGTGAACTATTCATGTACAAATATAGCCAATCTAATTAAACAGGACATTTTCAGCTACACAACCATATAGGCCATTTTTACACACACCAAACACAACGTCAACACCAAGCAAATGAATTAACAAATATCCAAATCTGTTTCACTTTGATTCAAACTTGGGTTGATTTGTATGGATTTATTTGAATGAGAAAATGTAGAGAGTTCTGCTTGATTTTTACGAAAAGAAACAAAAATATATATATTTATTTATTTTATTTTTTAAATATTATTTTCAAAAACTACCACAGATAAGCGGAAGAAGATAGAAACTGTTGTAATTGGGTGTAATGAACACCAAAAGTAACAGAAAAGTGAAATCTAAAGTTTGGTATATCAGAAATGTCAAATAGGACTAATGGAGCCAAACTGTGCCAAGATTGGGCCTGACCACTCTGTAGTAAAACCTCTCTAACTTTGCTCTGCATCACTTTATCAGACTCAAACTTGGCAGAAGTAATATTCACATATTTTTACATTCATTCATAGAGTTCTAAAGCTGCAACTGCATCATTACAAAGAGATATTCACTATAAAAACTTGTTTTTATTTAGGCGAGGATGAAAATTTCACATTACTATTTTGACTTCTATCTTCATTTCCTCTGTCCCAGTAACACATATACTGATAATTTACATCTGGACAAATCTCTCAGTCTTACTTTATTATGACACCAAAACAATTCAAATAGACCTTGTGGTTGCAGACATTTACTCTTTGTGAGTATGCAATTTTAGAGCAGAGCTTAAAAAAGGGCTGGGAAGGTTAACAAAAGACAGAAACAGGTTTAGAAAATGTCTCCATACAAACATGTCAGTTTTAAGTTAAAATTCTGGATTCACTGAGGCTTAAATCCCTGATTCTGTCCTGCTCAGGGTGTCTTTGTTTGCACGTCTGATCCACAGAGACTCACATCTTTGCTGTAGAGAACTTAAGCTCAGACCAGTTTGGGTCTTTTCTTTAAACCCAGTGTCACTGGCACTCGTGGGCGACTGGAAAAGTATTTCAGAGCATTAATTCAGAGTTTGGTGAAGCTCATTATTGGACTCAAACCAAGAGTAAACTGAGAGATGGAGACGTGAAGCCTCAGTGATGATCACAGGGTTTGGTAAAGAGTTTGGTGTAACCTAAGGCCAGTTTAAGAGCCGGATCAGCCTGCAGGAGCACTCTGAAAATGTTTCAGATAAATCCTCAGCTGGTTTTAAGATCCCGTGTCTGGTGGTTAATTCTCAGCGGAGGTCTTTCTGCAGCAGACGCTTGAACCACAGACGTTTCCCAACACGACCGACACCACAAATACTGTCTCCACGTCCCCGAGGGGAAGAGGTCCTGGTCCAAACGGTGTTTTAAAACCGAGTTAGCTGGATTTGATTCAGGGAGGAAATAAGATGGCTGAAGGTTGAGTTGTTTTGTCTTTATTAGAAGTGAATATCATGGTTTCTGTTATGTCTGCACTGGAGTGGCCTGGAGAGAAGAAGCTCCAAAACAAAGCAGGTTAAAGTAGGTCTTTGGGAATAATCTGTTTATGGCGTGTAATCACCCTACGCCGTGTGTGAGGCTTGTTGTCACCCACAGCTTTTCACATGAGGCACCACCTGCAGGAATGTGGAGCTTCAGTCTTTTTACGCGTCCACAGAGTTTTTGAAGGACCTCCAAACATCTTAAAGGGACTGTGAGGAGTTTCTAAGTGATTACAAAAACTTCTCCCTTTTAGATATATGCCTGATGGAAATACACACTTTAAGATGAGTTTATAGCATCAAAATAGGTTATCTATAAATGCTATTCCTTAGCTTCACGGTCGGGTTGGACAGGGCTGGACTGGCCTGGATACTCAACTTCAGGAACAAGACAATTAAAACTAGAGCAAATTTATATTATTCAGACACGTCTTAGAGCACCGAGCTGTAAGTAGCCATATATAGCCGGCTACAAAACTACGATACTAAGTTTTCCAAAAATTGCTTGTTGTCACACATCAAAAACTACCACTACGTAACTAGAAAGAGATACATTACCTCGTGGCTTTGCATCCTGTAAGTTGTTGAAAAAAGAAGTTGTAAAGCAATGCAGAGTTCTGAGGAAGGTCCGAGCTGCATTCATTAGCATCACAACAAACACGCTTTGGCTTGGGTCACGTCTTTACGACGGTCGCCACGCATGCTCATGGGTAGCAGAGTCTTTATGTCGCCGGTAATAGATTCTCCTCATAGCACCTTTAAGAGCAAAAAAAATGTTGTTCTATAAGAAATTACAGTACTCCATGATGTTGAGATCAGAGCTCTGCAGGAATCAGACTATCTGCTTGTATACTTAAGCATATTGGATATCATTATGAGGCGTCCACTTGATCTCGGTAGCTTGAATATCCAAGTAATGAATAGTTTGCCACAGATTGAGAGCTTTATCGGCCAGTGTGGCTAGTATTTTGGCTAATGCCGTGTGCCTCTTATTACAAAATCTCAAACAATGGCTGTGTTAAATGGCACACTAACGTCCTACTCGTGCTCAGTGTGACGGCAAAATGAGTATGTGGTGTGTTCACATTAGATAGTATGAAAAGATTGAGTGTGCAAGAAATACCTGGATGTATACTATATCGGAAAACATTTTAAGTATGTGAGGTGGGCATACTAGTCACACTCAAACGCCCCATAATGCATTGCGCCATGCAGGACCGACCGGCATTCAGCTAAAAATCAGCCACTAGCAAACTTCCCGTTTCCAAAATAAAAGCATCTTTTATTATCTGCTTTTAGTTCTTTAACGCTTTTGTAAATGGGCTCTTGTTTTGGAGCCGACCGGAAGTTTCTGTGATAGCATAATGGTGCGCATAGCGGAATGTCCAAAATGCTGAAATGAAATTTGTACCCATGCGTTTTATGGCTCAAATGACCACATTTTGGTATTCTACGTGGTGACTTTTTTCGCCTAAAATGCTCTCTGAACTTTCAAATGTGGTGAATCAACAGAGATATTTGATAGCCTGGTGTGCTTCAGATTTTTGTCGTTGGAGGTTTGAAATGCATCATGGGAAACTTAGTAGTATACTACAGTGTGAACGGTTGGCATCCTAATCATACTTATAGTATGTAGTATACAGTATATACACATGAGTTTGTTGTATGTAGTACGTTAGTATGCCATTTTAGACACAGCCTATCCCTTTAAACAGCTCCCTGCCATGTTGTTGCTATGTTTAATGTTTACTTCCTCTTTGGACTTTTTAGAGCAGCCTTTTCATTTTCAGCTGAGTGCATGGTGATTTGTTTTTTCTTTCACCCACACTGTAGTGGGAAAGAAGCATCCACCTTCTGGTAAAGCTGGGAATACTTCACGGGTTATTTACTGCATTAAGAGAGACAAACAATAATGAGAGTGTTTTGATAGTAAAAAAGGAGGGAAGAAGAAGATGCACACTTCTTTATTTTGTTCCACTGGTCAAGTCTTAGACTCCTGGCAGTGTCAACCTCTTCCTCTTTATGAAAGTTATACAAAACTACAAAGCAAACCAAGCGCTCAGATTTTATCTTTGTCTTAATGATTGTGTTTTGGAATGTTTGGAACCTTTCTGAAGAATATCCTGCACTGAAAATCTCAGATCTAGGTAAGACTATTTGTCCAAATCAAGACAAAAACAACCTCACTAATCTACAATTTCCACATGTCATGATGAAGATCTGAAACTTAAAACAAAACCTGAGTTGCTTGTAATAATAAGCTAAAAAAATCTGCCAATAATAAGACAAATTTAACTTGAGCAGATATTAAACTTAATTTAAAACCCTCCTTGAGTCAGACTTTGTTTCATTGGCAGATGTTTCCTCTTCATTACAGTTCAGTGTCTTATTTTTTACTTTTATTTCTTTAAAAAAATAAAGCCTTTATTCAAAAAAAATAAAGCCTGAGTTGCTTGTAATCAGTAAAATGATATACCAGTGAGATGAGACAAATTTAAAGGTTGCGTTAAAATGATTACGTTTTTATCCAAAGCAGATTTTAGACCTGAATTTAAGACTGTCTCTAAGTCGGACGTTGCTTGTTTCATTGCAGATTATTTTCTAATCACAAGCAGTTCTATGCCTGATTTTTGCCTTTTATTCCTTGAAGTAAGATACACTATATTTCTAAATGTATTCGCTCATCTGCCTTGACTCTCATATGAACTTCAGTGACCTCCCATTCCTAATCCATAGGGTTCAATCTGACGTCGGTCCACCCTTTGCAGCTATAACAGCTTCAACTCTTCTGGGAAGACTGTCCACAAGTTTTAGGAGTGTTTATGGGAATTTTTGACCATTCTTCCAGAAGAGCATTTGTGAGCTCACACACTGATGTTGGACGAGAAGGCCTGGCTCTCAGTCTCTGCTCTAATTCATCCCAAAGCTGTTCTATGGGGTTGAGGTCAGGACTCTGTGCAGGCCAGTCAAGTTGATCCACACCAGACTCTGTCCTCCATGTCTTTATGGACCTGCTTTGTGCTCTGGTGCACAGTCATGTTGGAAGAGGAAGGGGCCAGCTCCAAACTGTTCCCACAAAGTTGGAGCATGGAATTGTCCAAAATGTCTTGGTGTGCTGAAGCATTCAGAGTTCCTTTGACTGGAACTAAGGGGCCAAGCCCAGCTCCTGAAAAACACCCCCACACCATAATCCCCCTCCACCAAACTTTACACTTGGCACAATGCAGTCCCACAAGTATGGTTCTCCTGGCAACCTCCAAACCCAGACTGGTCCATCAGATTGTCAGATGGAGAAGCGTGATTGGTCACTCCAGAGAACGTCTCCACTGCTCTAGAGTCCAGTGGCGGCGTGCTTTACACCACTGCATCCACGCTTTGCATTGCACTTGGTGATGTGAGGCTTGGATGCAGCTGCTCGGCCATGGAAACCCATCCATGAAGCTCTCTGCACTGTTCTTGAGCTAATCTGAAGGCCACATGAAGTTTGGAGGTCTGTAGAGATTGACTCTGCAGAAAGTTGGCGACCTCTTCTCACTATGCGCCTCAGCATCCGCTGACCCCGCTCCGTCAGTTTACGTGGCCTACCACTTGGTGGCTGAGTTGCTGTGGTTCCCAAACACTTCCACGTTCTTATAATCCAGCTGACAGTTGACTGTGGAATATTTAGGAGTGAGGAAATGTCACCACTGGATTTGTTGCTCAGGTGGCATCCCATCACAGTTCCACGCTGGAATTCTTTTGAATACTTTTGGCAGTATAGTGTATTTATCTGGACTTTCTAAGTGAATGTTGACTAGAGTGTTTTAGATATTTCAGACTGGAAAATGGACAAACACACTTACCCAGATCTGACTTTTCAACAGTGTAAATCTGACAATCTGTCCCCAAGTTCATCTTGATATGTGCAGAAGAAGTTTCAGACTGGTTTTATTTTTAATCTTGTATCTTTTTCTGCTGCACGTCTTGGCCAGGACCCTCTCCTAAATTAGTTTTTTAGTCTAACGGGCCATCCTGGTTAAATAATGACTTGGTGTTGAAGGATCCTGACGCTGCAGTTTGAGCCTCTCAGATGGGCATGTTAAATCTCATCAGCTGTCAGTTGCGTAACAGCCTCACACCGTCGTGTTCGTCTGATCGAAAACAGTCGGCGTGGTGTCCCTGCAGATCGATGTCGTCGCGGAGCAGATGCTGTGAATTCTGGGTCGTCTGTTTGGCAGGGCCGCTCTCTCTGACGCATTTCAAATTTCATCCTGACAACCAGGAGAAACATTTATCCATGAAGGGAGACTCGGACTCAGATCTTTTTTTTTAGTGTTTGGATGTCAGTTACAATTTCATCACCGATCAACAATTCCAGCTTACATAAGAAGTGGACGATCCAAGAGGACGGAGGAGAGCTGGTGGAGGAGGGGGGTTAGTGTGGAGGTCTGACTGAGTCAAACATGAAGATAAAGCCTCTTTAAAGACCCTCTCCTGCTATAAAACCTCCTGCAGACAGGAATCACTGGCACTCGGTCGCTCCCTGACTTAAATGTTGCTCCCTCTGACTGATGACCTCTTTTCTGAGATATTGTCTTTCCAGACGTGGTCGCCCCGAGGTGAAGTGTGGTAGTGGAAAAATCTCCTCCTCCTCCTCCTCCTCCTCCTCCTCCTCCGCTCTGCTGCTGCCTGTCGGAGCAGAGAGGAGGACGGGGTTTGATGGAAAATGATATCACCGTGGACCACTACCCATCAGCCCCTCCACCACCACCAACATACCAACAACCCCCGCTCCGCGCCCTCTTTAAGAGAGCTCTGCTGCCCCCTTAAGGTGGACGGGGGAACAAGTCAAACCAAAACCACAGTGAAAGTTTGAGGCAGGTGTGAAAAAATGCAGCTAGATCAATTCTTTGACACTTCCACAGAGTTTTTGAAGGACCTCCAAACCCCTCAGATCCTGTGTGGATGCAGTCTGGCTTGGATTTTTCTATCTCTCCATGAAATCCAAAATATTCTCCAAAATATGGAGAGCCAAACCATTACCTCCAGGAATCGTTGTTCTTCCTTAAGCCTGGCTCACACTACAGGATTTTAAAAATTTTGTATGATTCTGGGATGCTGGTTTGGCGGAGTGGTTAGCAACCATGCATGTCCCATATACAAGCTTCTGCCGGTCTGGGTTCGAATCCTGATTGTGACCAGTTTGCAGGGTGTCTTCCCCTACTCTCTCACCCCCCTTCACAAGCCTATCCACTGTCTCTCTCCATCAATAAAGGCACAAAATGCCCAAAATATACATTTAAAAAATGTAAGATTCTGAAATCGAGTTGTATCACACATAAAGACAATCTTGACAGATTATCTCAGAGGTAGGAGAAAGCAAGTCGTAAGTAGGTCTCAAGTCTTAAAACCCAAGTCCTAGACAAGTCTCAAGTAAAGACAAGATGAGCCAAGTCAAGTCCGAAGTCATAGGCTTAAAGTTTTCAAGTCTTTGCAAGTCATAAGCACGGTTTACCAAACTAAGTGTTCTTTGTGCAGCTTCAGGTGCCAAAGTTCGATGTTGTCGTTTCTCCGTCTGTTATTCTCACACTGCAGGTTTTGCACATGGCAACTCGTTTTTGTTTAGGACCTCGTAGTTTGGACCAAGGTTAAAATAGTTTTGGATTTGTCATTATAGTTTAGTTTTAGTTAGTTATGACATTGTTTTTCTAATCATAGTTTTAGCTTAGACTTTTTTTTTTCCATTACAGTTTAGTTTTAATTAGTTTTGGAGCGTATGTCTGTGAGACGATCGTGGGGGTTAAGATTGATCAACCGCTCACACTAGAAGATAATCTTGGCCGAACGTCGGGGCCGATTTTGGTCCTAGACTAGATTTCGATTGTTGGGAGGACTAAATTTTGGTTAAATCAGGCCGAGAATTCAGTAGTGTGAGCTAGGCATTAGGCTGGAGTTTGTTTTCCTGCTGCTGAATGAATTCAGAGCCAATCACCTCCCTGAAGGTCCTGCATGATGCACAAGTCTCTGCTTTTATATTTCTAAGAATCAAGGATGCCATTAGGATGATCATGGTAGCTTGAATAACCAAACTGCAAATTAGAGATGCCTCCCTCAGGCAGGAATTTCCACTCCGGGGATCGTCTCATTTACCAGCTCACAAGTGGAATTTATTGAACCAAGATGTGTTGTAACTCTTGCCCTCATTATCTGAGTTTCATGGTAATGAAATAACCATTAATCCAGACCAAATCCACATCTCCATCTGCAGAAAAGCAGCCACACTGCAAAAACTCAGATCTCAGCAGCTGTTTTCAAGTCTGAAATATCTAAAACACATATTTCTAATCCACTCAAGTCCAGATTTATATCTTTATTTATGTCTTTTAATGTCTTTTATCTCGATCTTATTTTGGCTTTACTGTTTGTTTTGCTTTACCTTCTTCTACTCCTTTTTGTTAATTTAACTTTTTAATTTTTAATTAATTTTGTTAATTTATCTCTTGCTCATGTTTACTACTGTATTTTATCATCGCCACTTATTTTTATTATTGTGTAATTTTATCATCATTGTTCATTTCATCTTTTTATATTTTCTGACCTGATTTCTGCTTTCATCCCTTTTTTATTGCCTTTCCTATTCTTGCTGATTTTATGTTTTTATCTTTGGTCCTCATGGTCTCTTTTTATGCTGCATGGTTCTTGTATTGTCTGGGTTCCTATAAAGTATGAAAAGGGCCTTCAGTAAGAAATCTGGAGTATTAACTCAGTATCAACCGTCGCCCCTCTGTCTTTTCACCTCGTGTCTTTTTACCTTTGTGTCTTTCTGTTAGTCTTGATTTAAGCTGTGCTTTTTGTTTTTACTTCATTGTGCTCATTGTTTGTTTGTGTTTTATTATTTTGTGCTAAATGCTTGTCAAAGCACTTTGTAAACTATGTTTTTAAAAGTGCTATATAAATGAAATTATTATTATTATTATTTTATATCCTTCTACGAGATTTAAAGGCAAAAAAGAGGTTTAACCTGCTTATGATAGGAAACGCCAATAAAATGAACAAAGTCTTACTCAGTGAGGGTTTAATTGTCTAATATGAGTCAAAAATATCCCTAAAAGAGTAAAATTTAGCTTGTTGCATTGGCAGATTTCTCACATTATTGTAATTTATTCAGTGCTTTAGTTTTGTTTTTAACTTCTTGCAATAAGAAATCCTCCTGGACTCCTCAAATGAGTATGATATTTTGGTAAGTATTGTGCATATTTTGACTAAAGTAGACAAATAAAGCTGCTCAGTGGAGGATGAACTGGAGGCCGGTGCACCATCTCAGACCTGATCAGACCGTCTCTCCGTCCTAATCTCCAGATGGTTCAGATGTTTCCTCGGCTGCAGGTCTGCAGAGTAAATAAACTTCTGGTCCCCTCGAGGTGTCTCAGCTGGATGTTTGGGTGTTAGCGGGGTCAGGGGCCTTTCACCTTTTGTTTACCCAGCAGACTCGGCTCGTGTTTCAGGCCCCCTTCAGGTCGTCTGGGTGACCTTTGGGATTTTTAAAATACACCTGTGAGCGTCGAGCTTTTATCAGGCGGCTGGTTTTAGAGCTCTTGTGGCCCAACATGCATGAATTTAGGAGGTGGTTATGTTTATCGGGCATTTGTCTGATGGCAAAGGTTCACAACAAGGGATGTAACGTGTGAAAATGTCATATCATGGTAGTTGCTACCAAAATTATCACGGCTATCATTATTATCGCAGTGTTGCTGCAGTGAGCTCAAAATGTTCAAAAAGTACTTTTACACATTTGAAATCATTTAACCCCTTTAATATTATAATTATAACAAGTCTTTTTTATCTTTTTTTAATCAATAACTGTCAGGAAATGTCCCACGCTGCAAAAACTCAGATCTTAGCAAGTTAAATCGTCTAATTTCAAGTTAAAAAAAATCCACAATACTCATTTGAGGAGTTCAGATGATATCTTATTACAAGGAATTAAAAAAAGCACTGAGTAACTTGTATATATGAGAAAATATCTGCCAATGGAACAAGCAACATTGGCATTGTGATGTAGTTTCTTGCAATTTCATGCCTATTTTAACCTTTTTTAACTCAGTTTTTACAGCTTTATACCTGTCTTGCTCCCATTCATCTTTTTTTTTTGGCCACTGTCGACCATGTTTGGAATTTTTACAGCGTTTTTGAAATTTAATCCCAATTTTGCTGCTATAATCAATTTTCCTTAGTCACTTTTGAATGTTTTTGCCCTTTTTTTTTTGCAATTTCATACCTATTGTGCACCTATTAACTTTTTTTCTGCTTTCATACCATTTTTTTACCCAGTTTTTACAGTTTCATACCTATTTTTGCTTCTGTTCTTCACTTCTCCACTTTTTCTCAAATCTTTTATCCTTAGATTAATTTAATGTCATATTGGTTTTACTATAAAAAGATCTACTGCTTATGTTTGTTTAAGAGTACATAAGATGAGGAACATTAAAACAATTGCAGAGTAAATCGCAATATTGGGGAAAAATATCGCAGTTAGATTATTTTCTCAAATCGTACAGCCCTAATACTAACCATGGGAAATTTTACTGGAAACCGTTGCATCCCTATTCATAACACAGAAGAAGAGACTGGATTATGGTGGTGATCTGGATGCAGATCCGGGACTTTACTTTAAGGATTTGTTGACATTGTGCGATAGGACACTTTTCCACATTTGAACTAATAACTCAGCTGACAGTGTCAGAAAAGCACTGGTGAAGGTTTGAGCTCTCGGAGCACTTTAGAGTCTTAGTAGCATCACCAGAAAGAAGAAAATTAACATATAAGCCATTTTGAGTCCATTTTTAATACCATACTCATGAATTAAAGACATTTTTAGACTCTGAATCAGACCTGGAGCTCGTCTGTTGTTGTTTTTGCTCACAGGTGTTTTTCTGCGTTCGACTGTTTTGGCCTTTGTTTCATTTCTAACTTGCCTTTTCAAATCCAGACTCAAAACCCACCCATGCAGGACTGCATACTGTAGTTTTTCATATATAACACGGCTTCATTTATAACACACACCCTATTTTTAATGCTTTTTTCAGGGAAAACCCTTTATTCTTAAATAACACACTTCCACATTTTGCCCAACCTTACTCTCTTAGACAACTCAAAAATTTCGTTTATTCATAGTTTTAATCAATGTAATTTCAGTTTTTTCACAACAAATACCGCACACGATTTTCTCTCTCAAAACGGAAACACCTTTTGCCTCTTGTGTTTACACGTGAATGATATAATAAGGCTTGAGAATTACACGATCATGACACAAAGGTAAACTAATTAAGACCCAAAATATTGGATAAGAACATTTGAACAGTCAGTTTGAACAACATTACAAAAGTTTGGCTGTAATGTTTTGCAGAGAAAGAGAATATTTCAGCTTTTTGTATCTAATGTGTTGTTGCAATGTTGGTGAGAAAATATTTTACATATTTTGCTTGTGCTTGTGTACAGTCCTGCTCATCATTATTGGCACCCATGAAGTTTAAGTCCACAATGTGTCAGTACAGTTTCTTTACAAACCTCTCTAACTTTGCTCTGCATCACTTTATCAGACTCAAACTTGGCAGAAGTAATGTTCACATATTAAGGTTTGTAAATTATACTTCATTAGCTACTATGATCATGCAGTCATTTTAGAATAGGCAGTTTTAATTGCAACCACGTAAGCCTACAAGGAAAAGAACACCCTACCAACAATTAAGCATGGTGGAGGTTCCATAATGGTTTGGGGCTGCTTTGCTGCATTAGGTACTGGAAGCCTTGACCGTATCACAGGAATCATGAAATCAGAGAATTATCAAGAAATTTTAGAGCGTAATGTCTTACCCAGTGTAAGAACACTTGGTTTGAGTCAAAGATTGTGGGCCCTTTTCCTTGTTTGACATATTATACATTTAAAAAATAAAACAGAAAAATAAAATATTCCTTTTATTCATTTGAAAAGACATCTTACCACTGTTCATGTCAGAACTCCTTCTGGCCCCAGACTCCAGTCTCAGTTTTCCTTTTTTTAATTTATGTATTTGTGATATAACTATACATACTCATAAACACACATATTATCTTTAATTTTCTTTGTTGCCTGGAAAGATATAAAAGAGCAACAGTAACAGTAAAGCTGTTGAGATCACAGGAACATGCAGATCAGGGGTGGTCACAGAAGCTTTGCGCTCTCTATTTAAACAGATTTATGTTGATTATATTGTTCGTAATGATTTGTTCTGTAACTTTGTGTAACCTTTTCTTTATGAACAGGACATTTAATGAATTTTCCTCGCCTGAGGTCACAGCCAGAGACACTGAACTTTATTAAGTGGATGTTATTTTCCTCCAATAATCATGAAAATGTTATTTATGGAGTCGATAATTAAGGTTAAATAACAAACTGTGTTACATTGAGTTTATAACAAATATTATATCCGTTTTATTGCCTCACATTTAAATTAAATCACTTAAAAGGTTCAGATTTTTCCATGAAGTCTTCCCGTGGGAATGCAGCCCATCACCGGGGTCTTTTTCTCAGCTGCAGGTGATTTTACCTTCATTATTTTAATGTGCAATAACTTTAACGGCGGGTTGGTTATGTAGGTTGTAAGGAGAGCATTCCTGAATGAGAGCAATGTAAGCATCATTCAAGACAGGAAACATTAACACACATAATTTAGTTTATTAATCACGCTTTCCAGTTTGTCTTAGTAACTTTTAACCTTTTGAAACGTGAGCAACGCTTAAGGAAAGTGAAACTGTTTCTATCTGAGTGCCTGTCTTAATCACTGTCTGGGACTCGGCCCTCAGACCGGAGATGCTCTTGCAGGTCATCTTTAGTGGATTGACCTCTGACCCTGCCTCAGGGCGACAGACCTGCTGCAGCGTGAACAGATCCAGGTCATAAAGGACTCCAGGAGAGTCACACTTTGGAGACTGGATGAGGAATTTCTCTTTAGCCACCTCACAGTTATGCTCAATTATCATAAAAAAATAATAATCTTTATGTTTTGATAAGAAAAATGGCCATACAGCTCACACTGAGGTCATTTCTATATTACAGAAGCTGCCGGCCAAACGGGAAAATACTGCTGTTTTATATTAGATAGATAGATAAATATACAAAACCAGTGAAGTTGGCAGGTTGTGTAAATAGTAAATAAAAACAGAATACAATGATTTGTAAATCCTTTTCAACATATATTTAATTGAATACACAGCAAAGACAAGATACTTAACGTTCGAGCTGGTAAACTGTGTTATTTTTTGCAAATAATCATCAACTTAGAATTTAATGGCAGCAACACATTGCAAAAAAGTTGTCACAGGGTCATTTTTACCACTGTGTTACATCGCCTTTCCTTTTAACAACACTCAGTAAACGTTTGGGAACTGAGGAGACCAATTTTTGAAGCTTTTCAGGTGGAATTCTTTCCCATTCTTGCTTGATGTACAGCTTAAGTTGTTCAACAGTCCAGGGTCTCCGTTGTTGTATTTTACGCTTCATAATGCACCACACATTTTCAATGGGGGACAGGTCTGGACTACAGGCAGGCCAGTCTAGTACCTGCACTCTTTTACTCTGAAAGCCACGCTGTTGTAACACGTGCAGAATGTGGCTTGGCATTGTCTTGCTGAAATAAGCAGGGGCGTCCATGAAAAAGACGTTGCTTGGATGGCAACATATGTTGCTCCAAAACCTGTATGTACCTTTCAGCATTAATGGTGCCTTCACAGATGTGTAAGTTACCCATGCCTTGGGCACTAGTACACCCCCATACTATCACAGATGCTGGCTTTTGAACTTTGCGCCTATAACAGTCCGGATGGTTCTTTTCCTCTTTGGTCTGGAGGACATGACGACCACAGTTTCCAAAAACAATTGTAAATGTGGACTGGTCAGACCACAGAACACTTTTCCACTTTGCATCAGTCCATCTTAGATGAGCTCGGGCCCAGAGAAGCCGGCGGTGTTTCTGGGTGTTGTTGATAAATGGCTTTGGCTTTGCATAGTAGAGTTTTAACTTGCACTTACAGATGTAGAACTGTGGTTACTGACAGTGGTTTCCTGAAGTGTTCCTGAGCCCATGTGGTGATATCCTTTACACAGTGATGCGGTTTTGATGCAGTACCACCTGAGGATCGAAGGTCACGGGCATTCAATGTTGGTCTTGGGCCTTACGCTTCGTGCAGTAATTTCTCCAGATTCTCTGAACCTTTTGATGATATTACGGACCGTAGATGATGAAATCCCTAAATTCCTTGCAATAGCTGGTTGAGAAATGTTGTTCTTAAACTGTTGGACAATTTGCTCACGCATTTGTTCACAAAGTGGTGACCCTCGCCCCATCCTTGTTTGTGAATGACTGAGCATTTCAGGGAAGCTGCTTTTATACCCAATCATGGCACCCACCTGTTCCCAATTAGCCTGTTCACCTGTGGGATGTTCCAAATAAGTGTTTGATGAGCATTCCTCAACTTTCTCAGTCTTTTTTGACACTTGTGCAGCTTTTTTGAAACATGTTGCAGGCATCAAATTCCAAATGAGCTAATATTTGCAAAAAATAACAAAGTTTACCAGTTTGAACATTAAATATCTTGTCTTTGCTGTGTATTCAATTGAATATAAGTTGAAAAGGATTTGCAAATCATTGTATTCTGTTTTTATTTACGATTTACACAGCGTGTCAACTTCACTGGTTTTGGGTTTTGTATTTTTGTCATAGTTATGGTCAACAACTTCTTTTCCCTGACAAAAACTAGACAGTAACTAATAAACCCAAGAGTACATGGACAAAAACTCAAATAATACTGACATTTTCATCAGCAAATAAAAACTAGATTAAAATGTCTGACAGATACTTAGGCCTCATCCACACGAAGACAAAACGCTTAACAGTTTCAATAACGATCGTCATAAAGACGAAGGCCTCTCAGAAAATGTGTGTCTACATGAGTGCACTCGATACGCATGAAAACGCTGTAAAACACATGCCAGAGCTCTAGGGGCGCTGTAACGATATGACAGAAAAAGTGGCAAAAGTTGTAAACAGAGATTGTGATAAAGTGATCATAAAGTGCTGTAATGTGTCCTCGATAATTCTTCGTTCAACTCGGTGGTGATTGAGAAGAAGGAGATTTTGCTGCAGCAGGGATAGTAGGGTCACTAGCTTCATCAGCACATATGCTACACCGTACACCGTCGTTGCCGTTATCGCGTGTGGTGCATGCGTGTCAATGAAGATATGAAACTATGATGTATGCGTATCTGAAAAGTTACTGAGAGCCAGTAATCACGGAGCTGTGTATACGGCATTTCAAAATCTTTCCACTCTGGAACCTGGTTTCAAAAATGATTGTTTACAGACCCCCAAAACGCCGTCTTCGTATGGATGATATGCAGATTTGGGAAAAAACTTATGTGTTTAGACCCTGATTTGTCTTTTGTGGATGGGGCCTTAATCCAATCAGACCTAATATGGTCATGTAGGAAGTAGAGACAAGTTAGGAATCTATCCAATCACAGCTACTTTGGTTGTGTTAAAGGTTGGATGAGTTCAGAGGGACATCCAATCACAGCTGCCTTAGCTTGGTGGTGGTGGGATAAGTTGTGGAGCCATCCAATCAGAGCTGCTCTCTTTATGAATTGATATATTCATGTAGAGCAGGTTCACTGTTTGTTGTCAGTTCTGGTATTGTAACTGAGATGCTCTGCCAGGTAGACTAAATAAAGGTGACTGTATTTCACACAAAGGAACATTTGTTTCTGTTCATTTAGACATTCAGACTTTACTAACATTCAATAAAGGCTTAGTAGATGTTTGATTTTATACAAGGGGAAAACAGGACTTCAGAAATTCAAGGAAACATAAAAATGTCTTAAATTTAACACTTCAGATTTTAGTCGACTGAATTTACAGCAGATTTTATCGACTAAAATAAAAAAATTTAGAGACTAAATTAGGACTAAAACTAAAAGATAATTTAGGCAAGAGACTGTAACTACATAACTAAATTAAAAAAGAAAGCGATCTAGAGATGGATCCATCCAGGCAGAGACAAATTGATTAAAAATAAGAATTAATGATGGAGACAAAGTCATGGACGCCCAGATCATAAATCTGTCCTCATCGCATTTTTCTCTGCTGAATATAGATCCAATCAATCCTGTGTCTATATGGTTTAATGATAGTTACTATGGATGTATAATCAATACAACCATGGATAGAGAGATCAATTTAATCTTAACATTAATATCTATAATAAATATAATCTTAACATGAATGATGTTAATATAACGGCATCCAGCTGAACTGAATAAAAATGGATTTTAACTGGTCTGAAAGTATGTATTTATGTTAAATGATGTTTCTGTTGATGGTTGATGCATGCAAATATATAATGTAGTTTAAAATACAAAACCTAAGACACTTTGGGGAACAAACTTTCCCCAAAACATTTCAGCAATGGAGTGAAACTATCAATGCCATGGAGAAGTGTTTCAATTTTTTTTTTAAATTTATATCTGACAAAACTGCTACTGAAGCTTCAGACTTTACTAACATTCAATAAAGACTTATTAGATGTTTAATTTTATCCAAGAGTAAAACATGACTTCAGAAATTCAATGACACATAAAGGATTGTGAGGATTGCTCTAACTTACACTGCAGCAAAAAACTGCAAAATACCGCTTCCACAGGCAGTGTTCACTGTTAGCCCGGCTACACGATCCAACAGATCCACTCCAGAGACGTTGTGAAGAAAAAAGTATAAACTCTCCGTTTAATTTGTTTTCAAAAATATAATTCCACAGACAGGAAAAATGTGGCTGGCTAATACACTAGTTGCATCTTTGCAGAAACGCAGGTAAGAAAACTGTATGCTTCCCTCACTATCAGGCACAGACTGAAACTGATGGAGAAAGAAAAGTAAACAAATATCTGCGTCCGCGTAAGAGACGTTAAAGGGCAACTACACCTTTTTTCAATATGTATCTGAACACAATCAAAATTCTTAAATCAACATATTAACATTAAGTTCAAACTGCATATCTACTAAACTGTTCCTTTTTGCCACGACAATAAAAATGCCTTGAACTTTACACTTTAGATTTTAGTCGACTAAATTTATAGGAGATTTAATCAACTAAAACTAGACTAAACTTAACAATTTAAAGACTAAATTATTACTAAAACTAAAAGATAGTTAGGCTAAAGTCTAAAACTAAATGACAAAGTGCTGTCAGAGTTGACGTGTGTTCAGCATAAATCATGTCGTCTGTTGGACACGTCACAGCAGGACTTTATGGCTCAGGCTGCCTGATCTGATCTGACAGACTTTTGTAACCGGTGAAGAAAATGTTTAGTCTGAGCTCTGCACAGCAGAACTTAAAGACAGGATTTTGATGCAAATTATGTCTGGATTTGACTGATGTGAATGAACGCAAGACAAATGTTTTTGCGCGTAAGGAAAAAAAAAAAATTACAGACCTTTAGCAAAAAGGTAAGGCATAGATTTATATAAAATATTGATTATAGAATAATTTTTAGGGCCCCCTGTTGTCATGGGCTGTTAGAAAATCCCCATGATTCCCTCTTTACGGCCCTGCTGGTCTGCAGCATAGCAACACAGCGACAGTGAACAAGAGCGTGGACTAAAATATGACATTTTATTGTATTTTTCTGATTAAATTCAAAGTAAACTTTTGTGTTTAGAGGTTTGAAATAACAGCCATCTTGTTAAAAAAGGTTGGGGGCTTTTAATCATAAAAAAACTGATCCACATTTTCAGTTTCTCTTGTTGTTTTGCTTCTTGAACTCTCAGGTATTCCTCTGCAGCTTTCACGGCTCCACACTGAATCACTTTTGTCGTCTAACAGAAAAACATCTGTCCTTTGCCAGAAGCTTAAGTAAAATCATCCTGGATTCCCGCTACCATAATTTTTCTGTCCTGAGGTGATCTAATCTGGACTTACCTCACTCTGCAGTGAGCGAATGGAAACAGCTTTACGCTCCACCATCTGTGCATAATAAAGATGAATTTACTGATATCACACATTATCTAATATTCCAATTAACACATTAACGGGCCTTTAAAGCCTGAAAATGATGTGCTAATGTTCTTTCTGACGAGCTGCAGGTTCTTCATGAAGACCTCTGCAAATATGAACGACAGTGTAAATAAAGCACATCAAGTACGAGACTGTGGCTGCTTCAGCATCTCAAACAGGCTGTTGGGACATGGCAAATTCAGGAATAACGCAAACTGAAAGAAAAAAATAGGAACAACTAGGCCTGTCAAGATGATAAATTTTGCTTATTGACTATCTTGACAATTGTCCAAAAAATTTTTGCAGATAATCGCAGATTAATGAAATTATAATGTGTCATAATAAAGTAATAAACTTTAATATCTTAAAAGTATTTAACTGTAATTGGGAGGTTAAGAGAATTTTAAATAAAATAAATTAAACAAACAAAAAATATAATAAACAAAAAAAAAGAGACAAAAAAACAATGAAAATGAAATTGACTCTCTATTGGGAAAAATGCATGTAAATAAAAATCATTTTTAATCTTAACAATAAAAAAATAGACCCCGTCTCTGTAAAAAAAACAAAACTCCAATAAAAAGACACACAACAATAAAAATAATAAATAAAATCAAGTTTAGACATTTCTTTTATTGTAAATGAAATCAAACATTGTAACATTTCCTGGAAATGTTGGCTTTTCAAATGTAGTGAAGGGATGCATTTCTTTTGCAATGTAGCCAACGACACTGCGCGCACACCATTTTGCTGTTTTATTTACATTTAAATAAAACCAAACGCCTCAGTAAGCGCTGACTGTTGGGACGAAGGCTCCGCTGCACCTCCCCTTCTTCTTCGCCACTACTTTCAAACAAATACGACATACCAGCTCTTACCTTGTTAGTGGCCCCACCTCCCCCAACAAAGATTGAATGACCGACAGATGGTTCAATCTGTTCATTCCACTATAGAACCAACACACCCGTGTTGAGACAGATGCACGGAGTGACCCATCTTCTCATCCAGGCTGTTTGGTAGAAAGAGAGGAGGGAAACAAACATGCATGCATGTGTCAATTTATCGAGGCTGGCAAATCATTTCTCCCCGCCTCTGTTGAAGAAGAGCACCTGGCATAACCGGTTGGTACTTTTTAACACAAAGTACATTTTCTGCATGTCAGGTATTTTGAGCTTTGTATCAAATCCAATTTATCCAGGTCTAAAGTGGTGTATTAAACTTATATGCAATTTACCAACGTATAAAACTATGGTGGCGTATCGCATTCACTTGAAAATAAATAAAATCCGCCTGTTTTTACAAAATAATATCTTGTAAAAATAGGTTATATTTATTTATTTTCGATTTTCCTGTATTTATGAGATAGGCCTACTATCTTGTAAAAACAGGAATTTACTGTATTTATTTTAAAATTTCCTGTTTTTATGAGATACTGTCTCGTAAGAACAAAAAAATGATTTATTTTCTAGTTTACTGTTTTTATGAGATACTAAGGAATCTTAAAAGTCACATGTTGCGTATGTTAGACCTTATTCAGTTTTATTTCTAGCTCGTTTTGAAACATTGGGAGATACTTGTGTCTTTGAGCGGTGTAGATGGTGTTGTTATTAGTTTGTCCACATTGACACCTGAGGAATTTGTAGTTGCCCGATGCAAAGCCCACTTGGATCTGCTCAACATTGCGGTTAATCCTGTTTTTACTAGATAGTATCTAGTAAAAACTGGAAAATCAAAAATAAAAAAAATCCTGTTTTTACGAGATAGTATCTCGTAAAAACAGGAAAATAAAAAGAGATACTATCTCTTAAAAACAGGTGGATTTTATTTATTTTCAAGTGAATGCAATACACCACCGTATAAAACTATGTGACTCATTCGGCTAAAGATTAGCCTGAATAGCAAAGCTACCAACATTTTATCCAAAATGTTGGCTCTGTGGTAAAGTGAGCCATTGGTTCCTTTTATACCACCAAAATTTTGAGAAGTTTTATTAATGTACTGAATCATAAAATACTATTTGATTTTATGTTAACCAGCTGACCTGCCAAGAGTGAACGAGAGGAAAACCAACTGGGGCTCAACACCTCCTGCTGAGATGGAGGAACTGAAGAAGCTTCTGGGATGAGAAGCGAAACGTCTTCCCAAAACTGAACACAGTCCAGTTGCCTCGATTTTGAACCTTCAAAACTCTGCACAGGGTGTGTGTTTTGTGAGTAAACTTTGATCCAAAGTGTTTGCCATAGCTGCAGTTCTTCTGTCTTTGTGCAGCACGTCTCTGCTTTTGGATTTGTTTTTTTAATTGTCCTGTGTTGTCGACCTGTCGCTGTGTGTTGACCTCACAGGCTCGATGCATCAAGATTTTCCAGAAAAATCAGACCAATGACCCTTTTCCATTAGCCCTACTCTACTCGCCTTGTGCTGCTTTTCCATTAGCCCCAGTCGCCTGCCCAACGGGGTGCAGTGTCGCTGTAAACAGCTGAGCGGCTCTGCGTTGACGTCATTTTGAGCGCGACACAACAATCTGTGGCTTTTTGTCACAATCTGAGTAAAAAAGGAAAGCAGAAGAAGGCTGCAGGTGGTAAGAAGAAATACCCCTTGAGAAGCACAGGAGAGTTTTGGAAGCTATACAACAGAATGAAGCCGAGGACGAGAGCAATCCAGCTGCAAAGAAAAGACGTATGAGAGTAAGCTAACGGTAGCTACCGCTAGCATGCTAGGTTGTCGCGCTCATGACTCATCGATGAAGACATTGTCTGACCAATCAGTAGCCGGCAGTTGGTGACGTCATCTTTTAGTATGGACTCAGCTCGCTTGGAACCAGAGCGGAGTAGGTACTAAAACTAGCTTGTTTTAGGAGGTACCAGGCTAGTGGAAACACGCTGCTAATCGAGTAGGGCCGAGTAAAGTAGGGCCGAAGCGTGCTAGTGGAAAAGGGCCACAAGAAACCAAAAACTGCTTCAAACTGACCTGCTGTTCGCTCACCTGCAGGTTTCACTCCAGACTTTTGCTTCCTGCCGATGACATCAGTTCATGAGAAGGTTTCGTTCTCCACATTCTTCAGGGTCTGAGTGTGTTTGTTTGTGTGTATCTGTGTGTTAGTGTGTGTGTTGTGTGATTATGAGGCACCTCTCCTCCTCTGCCACGTCGCTGAATCAGACTCCACACGACCACAAACCCAAATTTCCCATCAGCCTCCAGTGGTTCACTTCTCTGCAAGTCATGAGCTTTAACTCAAACTTTAACCCTTTAATGACCAAAGTTTGGTCATGTACAGACGAGGGCTGATACGGATCAAATTTCATATCTCCATATTCATGCCAGATATCAGACAATAACCAGAAAATAAGAAAAAAAATACAAAAGAATGTGAAAAGTGCAGTTTTATTTATAAGAAATCTATATGGTTTATATTGTTGCTTTTTTGAAATTAATATTGTGAATGTTCATATTTAGATATAGATACGATAACGATATATAGTACAGTACAGTCTGTGTGTACACACAGAAACGTGGCATATGCTCTTTTTCATGGCAAAGTTCAGATGAACCAAGAATGAAAAAAAACATTGAAATGTGTGATGCCTCACCTTTATGGCTGGCATATGCCATGTTTTTACAGCTGTTGGTCCATTTATGACACTTATAGATGATGCTGGGAAACTTTTAAATAAATAAATGTAAAGACAGTGTGATGATCAGAGACATTTCATTAGGCCCATTCCAGTTCATAATCATTACAGCTGTTAATGTAGATATTAGCATGGTCTCCTTATCCATGATCAATACATCTACAGTATCTACTTTTATCACCACATAGTCATGAGGTCCCTCTGAAAATGGGATGTCACATCTCAAGAGGCCTTTAATACATTTTTACTTAACAGAGACAAATATGGTAGGGATGACCTTGTGGTCTGGGCACCCATGAGTTCATCACTTACCATAAGTGGAGCTTTAAGCAGAATTTCAGGAGCAGGACCACACCTCAACCACGCTTCTTCCTGTGTTCCTATAAATTCTAACCAACCGTTTCCCTCTTTCGTTTTTCCACACTCAACGCACCCTTCTCTCCCACCCCTTTCTTTAAACTTCTTCCTCCCTTCTTTCCTCACGGCCTTATGAAGGGGGTTTGTCGTGCCCAGGAGCTACGGCAGATTCCCCATGAAGTTTCCCCACACTGTTATCCACTTCACGTACCTGCTATGTTGCTTATTATCCACTGTGCGCAATAAATGATTGTCAAATTCATCCTGTTGATGGTGGTGTCCTGACTCGTGAAATTCTTGTTTTCAGTAAGAATATCATTGATTATAGACCAATCTTGAGAAACACTGGAAGTTGTCGAGCCACCATTACTGCGGTGGTAAGTCGGGCAGCTGGCATACTTATGACTGAGAGTGATCAGGAGAGTGGACTGAACAAAAATCTATTTTTTTATTTTTTTTATCGCCGTTAAAACATGCCAGGACGATCTGGGAGAATGTGTGCTGTTTTAGGCTGCCTCAACAGTAGTGTCTAAAGGTGCGTTCACACCAGACGCTACCGACCACAGTTCGGGAGGCTGACGCTCTCTCTACCTTTAAGGTTAGACTTAAAACATTCCTCTTTGATAAAGCTTTCAGTTAAAGACCAGCTCATAGTTTATAAATTAGTTCATAAATTAGGCACATAGTGGCCCAATGGGCTCTCTCTCTCTCTCTCTCTCTCTCTCTCTCTCTCTCTCTCTCTCTCTCTCTCTTCACATCTGCTTTCTCTCTTCACATCTGCTTTTGCCCCTTTTGTTTGCTCCTGTACTCGTCTCTGGCTCTTGCCTTGTAGGTGGCCTAGGATCCTTGGTGGAGACTGCCTGCTGCTGTGGAGTCACGAAGCCTCAAAACTACAGTTATAAACATGACACATAGTTGGCCATTTTATTAGGAACACTCCATTCCCATTATCATTATAGCTGTTCATGTAGTTATTAGCATGATCTCCATATCCATGATCAATACATCTACAGTATCTACTTTTATCACCACATAGGCATGAGGTCTCACTGAAGATGGGATGTCACATCTCAAGAGGCCTTTAACACATTTATACTTTACGGAGACAAATATGGTTGGGATGCACTTGTGGTCTGGGCATCCATGAGTTCATCACTACCATAAATTCTAATTTTCAGTAAGAATATCTAAGATTATACTTCTATAAAATGATCACCACAACCATTCAGACATGAGGACCCTCCTGAAAATGAGATGTAGCATCTCAAGAGGCTAACCTCTGATAAATCAGACGACAGGTCTATGGTTCATGGATCTGTCCCTAACTTTAGTTCTTACTTTAGTCCAGTTGTCTCCTCTTACCTCCCTTCTTTTGCCCTCACACCCGACACAGCATGGTGTGGATTTGCTGTTCATCATGAGACTGGGATCCACATTCAAGATTTCCTGCTGCTTAACAGAAGGTTTTTTCTTGAGCCATGATGGAGGGATTCATGATTGGCTATATGGATTCATGTTGCTGTTGGATGTATATATTTGTATATATATGTATATGTGTATCTTTATATGTATATATGTATCTATGCATATATGTGTATCCATAAAATGAAGAGCTTTATGCTCTATTGTAAAGTGTCTTGAGATAACACTTGTTATGAATTGGTGCTATACAAATAAAGATTGATTGATTGATTAAAGATTGACTTGTTCTACGTCGGCGATCACTCTCCATTCAAAGTCAATGTACAGCCGCGATGGGGCGGGGCTAACCCTCCCGCAATGCGACAGCCACGTACAAGACGATCACTTCACTCGTCCCACGATGTCAAAGTTAAAAAAAAAGTTGATCTATTCAGGCGATGTCATGTGTGGCCGTGAGGCATCAGCCAATCAGCGCTGTGTGCACGTGTGACGGTACCCTAGACAGACAGTTATTCATCTGGACTACAGGGCGGATGAGTTCTGTCTAGGCGGAACTAATGTCAGTGAGGACATTAGTTCCACCTAGACAGACCGCGGTAAACTCACAGATGATGCTGCTGCATCATCAGCTGCAGTGTTTTGTGTTTGATAAGTGAATGAAAAGGATACAGCTGGAATAATGTCCGCTTATACATCCTATTATATGATATATGATATGATCGCTGTGAAACTCGAGCGGACGTGATGTCACCGAGCGACGGCCGATGGCAACGGTGACCAAAGTGAGGTATTTATGGACGCGCGACGCTACGTCAGTGGGCGACGCGATTCTGGTAGCTGGGTCGCTTGCGGTGTGAACGCAGCATTACATCATCAATCCAACTATTCTTCCTGCTCTCACAGCCAGCCAGGACTTGTGAGTAGGGATGTATATCGTTATGATTTTATCGATATCGATTCAGATATCGATACTCCTTATTGGTATCGATACTTATCGATACTCTTATCGATACTACAACATGTAATTTTGTGTGAAAAATAAAGCCTTTTCAAGATATTTCAAGATTCAGCCTTTTTTTATTACCACAAAGTAACAATAAAACTTCAGCAGAGTAAAAGTAATGTATTACAAATGCTTCTCAGAGGCAAAAAGAAAGCTAAGCAGATGGCAAAACCCCTTCACGCCACCCAACAGACAGCATGTACATGCAGACCCATGGATCTTGTGCTGCTAAAACTGATGCTGTAATGATGACTACTAGGGCTCTCACTTTATATTAGATAGTCTTATAACCGTTCGAATATGGGGATAAATATCCGTAACCGAATATTAGAATATAAAATATTGAGTGTAGCAGCACATCAGGGTGCCTGGAGCAGTGGACCGTTTCATCCAACAGAGGGCGCTGTGAGCGCAGCCTGACCGTCAGTCACATCCGGTGCTCTCTTGACCTCAGTAAACAAAGAGAGTTTCCGCTCCGAGCGGACATCATTAGCTCCGATTCATCTGAAGAGAGCTGTGCTGTTGGCTTTTCATCCAAACTATACAGCCGAGTGCAGCGGGGCTTCGTCAAGAGTTTAACCCCGTGTGACTGTGTTGTTTTCAGCAGGGTTTTTACCGAGGGGGTGGATAATAGAGTCTCTGTCTCTGACGGTGCTGCAGTCTTGAGTGTTAGCCGAGCTGCTAACTCTACTCGTGTTGCTATAGCATTCAAACAGCCCGCACTCCTTTAGCTTTATACTTAGCGCGCTCCAAGTGTTTGGTGATGTTGCTAGTATTTCCCTCCTTGGATGCAACTTATATCTGACAAAGAGAGTTTTCATTAGCTTTGCTAAAGTGAGCTCAAACCTTCAAGCGCTTAGCCCTGACTGACATGCTTGAGCCGGGCGGCGCTAGTGTCATAACTACGTGACAGTTGAAGAGACGTTTAAGTACCGATAACGGTACCGTTTTTCCAGATTCTTAACAGTCTTCGGGTACTGACCCAAATGTGGACCGGTACATGAAAGTACCGGTCCACGGTATACATCCCTACTTGTGAGAGTTGTGAGAGCTAGACAAAAGCATTCAATCTCAAATGATCGAGCTCTGCCTGTTTAATGGAGCACAAAGAAACGAAACTGAATCTTGACTTTTTTACAAGAAATGAAGTAAAAGACATTTTAAAGTCTCCTGCAGTATTGACGAAAAAATCCTTGCCTGTCTACCTTACTCTTCTCTTTCTTTTAGTTCCTTGCAGGGAAGAGCTGAGATGTGAGGAAATGACATGAGGGAAAGAAGCCGGATGGACAGAGTTATGTAATGACACAGACTCCAGTCCTCCCCTCTGCACACAGCCTGCATGAGAAGAACTGATGTTGAGCTGTAAGTTAACGCTCGAGCTGCGTCCTGATTTTACTGATGAAAACAATAAAAATCAAACTTCATGTTGGGAAATTGGAGAGCTTGACTCTTCTTCAGTGCGACCTGAGTGGGCTCCAGGAAAAAAGGTCTGGAAGCTGTTTTCGAGGACGTCCCATGTCAGCAGTTTGTTTTTGGTGTGATCAGCAGTAATTGTTGATCAATGAGGTTTTAATCCTCAAGCTGAGGTCATGAGACGATAAATCAGGATTATTGTTGTTGTAACATCTCGGCCTCAGAAAAATCTGACATCGCAGCGTGTTTGTGTGAGCTTCAGGTCTGTAGTTAAAGTATTAAAATATAATGAAATAAACAAACTTTGCTTGATTTAGTGTCACGTCATGGATGCATGTTTTCGCTGCTCGTCATAGACTTCTGTGGTTTAAAAGGAAATCAGCCCGGATCAAGTTCATTACGGCTAAATCTCCAACATGAATCATCTCTGAAGGGTTTGAATGTCTCTGCTCACAGGCCACCCATAACTCAGCATGAAGCTCATAACTTCATGATCAAATGTTCCTGCAGGACGTCCCGTCTCTGCGACTCGGACTGAGCAGCTGGAGGGACGAACTTCCTGCTGACAGGAGACAAAACAGCCATAAAGAGTCGGAGCGAGACTCCACAGTTGGGTCTGCATCCATCACTCACGTCCTCCTTCCTGCAGAGGATGACTGCAGTGGGCAGAACAGTTCGTTTAATTTGATTCATAAATCACAAACTAAAGGGGCAGAGACAGCCTGACCCAATGTTGGTTTATTCATCATTTATGCAATCATATTAGGATTGTTCTAAATCAGAGGTGGGCAACCTTTATTACCCAGAGGGCCACATAAAACTGTTTTTCCCAGCCTGAGGGCCGCATTATGTCAAATTTCCAGATACTCTTGATGGGGAAAATAATGTCTGATAAACATAATATGCAAATATAAAGTGGTCAGAAATATAGTACACAAATATTCATGTAGTATAACACAAATAAAAGTTATCATGAATAGCTAAATGGATTTGACATATAGGATTCAAGCTAATTAAGCCAATCCACACATAATTAAAGCCAATCAAGCTATTTTTCAATCAACCAAACAATGAGTATTTTCAGTTTTTAAAGCACAAATATTTGGCCACTGCCATTTTCTAAATACAGTATGAAGTAACACTTGATATAATATGCTAATGCTTTATGAAAGAGATTTAGAGACACTATAAGAGCAAAGTTCTTCAAAAACATACTTAAAATAATCAAGTAACACAGAATTTATTCTGTTTGATATCTGGATTTTCTACATTATTGTTGATTTTCTGATATGACTGGCAGGCCACATTCAGGCCCTCCTCACACGAGGACGGCCCCGTATTGTCTTGGCTTCGGCATCAAAACATGTATCGCTGTTTACACATCGTATTGTCCATAGGCTTGTGCATTTACTTGACAACATAAAATCCTGTCGGGTTGCCCGTCTGGTTCTGCTCCGAGGTGGATTCCACATCAATAAGTGCTCATGCCCGCGTAACATGCTGCGTCTCTGCATGAGCACTTGTTGCTGTTGTTGCTGTAGCTGGTGTTGTTGGTGTTCTGTGAGCAAATGTTGGTATAAAAGTCGTAGCAATATTTGTAGCTGCTGGAACAAGATCAGAATCAGCCCGGCTGCCGCCATTGTTGTTGTTGTTGTTGGTGGTGTGTGGGCCAGCGTGGGTTGGGGGGCAGGAGGAGGAGGGGTGCTATGAGGTCACCGTCTTTCTCGGACTTATCTGTTTATACCAACTACGGCATGAAGACGAATACGCAGATATCCACCTGCAGACCTGTTTTCAAAAAAGATGCAGAGTCATGGACAAATACGATTTCATTTGTCCGTGTGTCAATATCACCAGATCGCTAGTTTATTTTACCGGAGTCTTACAGATTCGTACTTGTGTAAAGCCCACCTTAGTGAGGTTGAGGGTCGCATGTGGCCTCGGGGCTGCTGGTTGCCCACCCCTGCTCTAAATACATGTAGACCTTGCAGTGCAGTGGGATCCTCCTGATTCAGTGTCTATAATCAAGCAGATCCATTCTCCCAAGCTCCAATGTACAACAACTGTGCAAACTTCAAGGCCCAATCAGCATCCTGTGGAGCAGGAAGAGGCGGAGCTACAAGCGATACGACCAGTGTTGTGTGTAACAGGTTACAAAGTAACACGCTCCAGTGACGTTACTACTTTTTCTGGTAAAAAGTAAAGTAACGCACTACTACTGAAAATTTGGTAACTCAACATAGTTCCTTTTTTAATGTGGTGCAACATTACTTTTGCCCTGGACAGATCTGACACTGAAGCTGCCTTCTCAGCTGCTGCATTAGACAAGAGCAGCGTTGCCAAGTCTGCTCGTTATAAGCGTCTAAGGGCCGCAAATCTCATGAGTCACGGCTGCGGGTCATGTTTTTTTGGGCTTGTTTCTAAATGTGAAGTTTCTTCTTGGGGCTCTTATCTGTGTGAATCCTCCTGTTTATCTTCCAGCTCCTAACAATAAAATAAGACATGACTGCCGTAGGCAGTTTGTCCACTTCCTCGTTTCCTGGTAATCGTGCACGCCCCCAAACACACTCACGCACATGGAGCATGCTCCAGAGCCAAAGTTGCCAGGTCTGCTTATTATAAGCAATGTTCTTTTTTTGAATAGATGCTTGGTACTGTGATACTGAAATGTAATGTAGACGGAAATTAACTTTATGTAGATTTCTCTTTTTAAAAAGTAATATACCACATTAGGAAAGGCAATAGCTGGAGGTTGCTTATTTTGGGCTTGTTTTTTTATCGACCAGGTTATTTATTTCAGAAGCAAAATGTGGAAACACTGGACAGGAGCTCTGATCCCACAGGGTATGTGACATGATTTTGTAAAATAAAGAGCACAAAAGAAATAACTGTTATGTTCTCTGTGGTAGAACTTTATGTAGGCCTTCACATTTAGGAACAGATATGGGGTTCTGTCCAAAGTCGAGCAATGTAAAAGTAACGAGTACCTTGAAAAGTTACTTTTCATAGAGGGTAACTAAGTAAAGTAACAATTTATTTTTTAAGAAGTAATGAGCAAGCACTACTTTTTAAAAGTAACTTCTCCAACACTGGGTACTACAGCAGGATGATTAGCATAGACGCTGACAGCTTCAGAAGCAGTTTTGTCAGATTTAAATTTTAAAAAATGAAACATTTCTCCATAACATTGATAATTTCACTCCATAGCTGAATTGACCCTGAGGTCCTCTGGCACTGGTCTTTTGACCAAACCAAAAGTGAGATCGAAGACACACAGGGAGGCGGCTTTTAGTTATTATGGCCCCCAATTGTAGAACAGCCTGCCAGAGAATCTCAGGGCTGCAGAGTCTGTTGATACTTTTAAAAAGAGGCTTAAAACCCACCATTTTAATCCAGTTTTTAATTGATCAACTTATTTAATCCTTATTTTTTACTGTTCTATTACTTTATAACTTATTTATTCTTTTAGTCAAACTTATCATATTTAATTCTCAATTTTTTACGTTATTTCATTTATCCATTTTATGCTATTTTATCTCTCTTCTTTATGTCCCCCTTCTCTTAGATTTTTATTATTGTTTTAGTATGATGGTTTTTAGCTCCAGTGCTTCCTCATGGGGGCTCTCCACTCTGGGAGCTGCTCCTGGTCCACTTATGGGGCCGGGGGACGGCTCCGCCAGCATGGCCGGAGGTCCCTGCACTGTGGTGTGGGGTTTTGCGTCTGCGCGGGGCGGGGAAGCCTCCGGCTGCTCTCCTTGTGGGCCAGGGGTCCACCTCAGTGTTGATGGCCCCCAGAGGTAGCTTATTCCTTTTCTCAGTCCTCGGTGCACAGCCATGTCTCTCTCTTCTCTTTACAGCTAATATGTATGTGTGTGGGTGCAGGTGTGTGTGTGCGTATGTTGATGTCTGCGAGTGTGTGTCTGGATATGTCTCTGTATTTGTGTGTGTTGGGGGGGCTGTTTTTGTGTTGCCTCTAAGTATGAAAAATGCCTGATACATAAAGTTTGATTTGATTAGATTTGAAAACAACCTGTGGTGTCATTAGAGGAGTTGATCATTAACTCCTTTAACAGCAGGACAGCACAGTGACATAACTAAATCAGCTCCAATCTGAGTCTGCAAACAGAAATGATTTTCATTTCATTTTTCTCCTCAAGCAAATCAGCAAATGTGTTCCTCCTGACAGAATTTATGCTTGGGGTACAGAACGACCACAGAAATTCCTGCAGCATCATGGGACATTAAAAGTCAATCTGAAGGGGATAATTTAAACTCTTTTACAGCAATGACAGAGAGAAAAGTCTGCTTTATATTTGTCTGAAAGAATGGCTCTTTAGTTTGAATAAAGATAAATGAACAAGACAAACATGACGTGTTGATTAAACACTTGTAAAGCAGCAGAAACATGTTGTGCCCATGCTTTTGTTTTTCACCATGGTGGGGTTAAAGGCTGCAGAGGGCTCATGGATACTGATTAAAATGAGCAACCAGGGAAATTGGCATCTTTGCATCATGAGAGGTTTGCATGATAGGCTAAATAAAACCATCTGGAGGAAGAACATATAGAACAGATGTAGCATCATGGAGCAGAGAATAAAATCTGCCTGGATGGAAACTTTAAGTGACAATGAAATAAACACGTTCTGCTCAATGTTGCATGTTTTATATTAAACTGTGGAGGCCTTTACATTTAGAATCTGCTGTTTTTCTGAATTAATGACATAATTAACCTTTTAAATCTGAATAAATGGGTCTGCAGCTGAATTAACAAGCTAAGGATCTTGTAAATTTAAGAAATACTGTTCAAATAAATGAACAACACTACCGTATAGTTAATTTGGAAACCAGAGCACATTTTTTATTTTCACACGAGGGTCAGGAATTGGAAACTCTAGTTTCCAAAAGAGCATATTTATGATAATCACTGCTTCAGGGCCAAATTGTCACAATTAGAAGGAGAAGTCTAAAGCTGAAAATTTAGGATTGCATTACTAAAGCTGAACCAAAGGGACATATACAGCTGCCGTGCATTCAAACTGAAATTAAACGTGGCATTTCTTTATTTAAAATCAACTTCAAGACAGGTTAAGCTACTTCCAGATCATTTACTGGTCATGATTTTTTTTTTTTTACTGAACATTTATTCTTATTTTGACAAATGCGTAAGGAAGGGAGTTTTAAAGAAACAAAACTCTCTATAGCTTTATTTTCTGCATATAATTCTGTGAATCTAATTTTAAAAAAAGAAGTAAAATTAACCATCTTCAGACTCTTTTGGACTCATTTAAGCACGGCCCACACAAACCAACAATCAGGCCGACAGCTCGGATCCCTGCTTTTGACCAAACTCAACAACTTATCTGTTGGTCCTAAAGTTGATCTTTCTGGATGAAACTGGGGTGTGAGGTGTTCAGAGTCAATTTATTTTGAATGCATAATTATGAAACACGTTCAATATTAATGATCAGAAGTTCTGGTGTGTGTGGACAGTCGAGCACGTCTGTGTTTGTCACATGGACTGGAGCTCAGCCAATCAGGAGCAAGCTAGCTGAGGTAGGAAGTAGGACTGAACAATTAATTGCAAATTAGATTAAATCACACTATGGCTTATTGCAATTTCAAATCGTAGAAGGTTCAATATATTTAGCCCAAAATGTGTTGAACATTTTGGCATTGTGATGTAGTTTTTTGCAATTTCATGCCTATTTTTTTTTTTTTTTTACCTCTATTCATACACTTTTTTCCCACTTTTGGACCATTTTTACCTCTTTTAACCCAGTTTTTACAACTTTATGCCTATTTTGCCCTATTCATCTTTTTTTGGCCACTGTCAGGACCATGTTTGGAATTTTTACATGGTTTTTGAAATTTAATTTCAAATTTAGTTCCCAATTTTGCTGCCATAATCAATTTTCCTAAGCCACTTTTGGATTTTTTTTTGCCAATTTTCCCCCCTTTTTTTTTTTTTTTTTTTTTTTACAATTTCATACTTGTTTTGCTTCTGTTCTTCACTTCTCCACTTTTTCTCAAATCTTTTATCCTTAGATTAATTTAATGTCATATTGGTTTGACTATAAAAAGATCTACTGCTTATGTTTGTTTAAGAGTACATAAGATGAGGAACATTAAACAATTGCAGAGTAAATCGCAATATTGGGAGAAAAAATTGCAATTAGATTATTTTCTCAAATCGTTCAGCCGTAGCAGGAAGCAAAGGAGAGTAAAGGCAAAGCATAAAGTTAGATCAAAATGGAGGTCCAACTAAAACTTTGCTTTAAAACAAAGCAAATCACATGAGCGTCCTTACTGCTCTCAGGTGACTCGACATTTGTGTCTCGATATCTGGTCTTTATTTTTCCCCAGGAAGCGACTTTCTTTTACTTTCTTATTTTTTATTTAAGTTATTTGATCAGGACAGTGCACATCAATCAACAATTTGATAATACACATCATTGTAAATATGCCTGAATTAGCACAATAGCTAAATTTCATCAGTTGCCCGAAGGCGGGTGATCAAATAGAAAAAACAAATTAAATTAGAAACACTTTCCACACGACGGTAAACAGAAAACACAGTTTTAACAAACAAGATCAACACAAAGTGTAAACAACAGATAAATCACAATCCGTCCAAAAACAGGAAACATCAGCAGCAGCAGTGGAGCAGATGAACATTATGTTTGATTAAATGACTGGTTTGTTTTCAACTTTCTTTTAAAATGTTAAATAGTTGTCACTGTCTCTGATCTGTGCCTCTAATAGACCTTCTGGCTAAACTCTGTCCTACAGTCTCCTCTGGTCTGTGCTCAGGTGTTCATGCTAGAACCTTTTTTCTGATTTAAAATGACTTAATGATGGGGAGCAGGTCCGTTCAATACCTTAAAAATAAGACAAACATCAGAGTATGTTTAATAAGAGTCAAAGTTTAAAATATTATACTTACTGATGATATTACAACAATGGAAATGAAATGGTTTTAAGGATTTTTACTGCATTGTTAAAGAGAGATACGATGGGTTTTTATTGATCAGCAGTCGAGATCACATATTTTGCTGGACGATAATTGTCCAAAAATGTTTTGCCTATAAACGATATTTTAGTCAATATTGTTTTGAAACATCATTTTTTCATTGATAGAATTATGATATATGTCATAATAAATTGAATACACCGTATCAAAAGCAATAAACTTTAATTTCTTCAGAGTATTTAAATGTAATTGGAAGGTCAACAGCTTTTTATGAAAATAAATTAGACAAAAAATATAATACATTTAACAAAAAAGAAAAAAAAACAATGAAAATAAAATGGACTCTCTTTTGGAAAAAATGCATGTAAATGAAAATCATTATACTTATCAAAAAAATAAAAAAAACAGACCCTGTCTCTGTAAAGAAAAAAAAACTCCAATAAAAACACACACAACAATAAAAACAATAAATAACATGGAGTTTAGACAATTCCTGAATTGTTTGCGGCATGTACTTTCTCACAGTCAATTTTTTAAGGGTTGCATTTGTTTTGCAATGTCGCTAATGACACTGTCTGTTAGTGTGCACCATTTTGCTGTTTTATTTATATTTATTTTGCAGACCAAACTCCTCAGTAAGCGCTGACTGCTCTGCTGCACCTCCCCTTCTTCATCTCCACGACTTTCAAACAAATTCAACATATCAGCTCGTCGTGTTCATGAGCTCACACCTTGTTCATTCTGTTTAAAACCAAAATATTCCCACACTGTGGCATTCGGCTTAGGAACCGTAGCTTTTATGCCTTCATTCATATTAGTGTTTGTTTCCTTGTTACTCCTCATGACACTCTCTCAGCTCTGTGTGTGTACACGCGAGCGGCCCCGCCTCCCCCCCAAAGATTGAATGAATGACAGATGCTCACTCTGCTATAAATCTGCTAAATCCGCTCTCCAGCCACCGCACCCCGGTGTTGAGAAAGTTGCACAGAGTGAGCCATCTTCTCATCCAGCCTTTCTGGTAGAAAGAGGAGGAAAACTAACATGCATGCACGTGTCAACTTATCGAGGCCGGCAAACTTACCAAGGACGTTTTTATTTATCGTGCGGTTAATTGATTTATCAATTATCATTACTGGCCTTATACATAGCATCACACATTTGTTCCTCTATCTTGTTAAAGCCCTTTATGTTCTGTTTATAAGGGGAAACAGGGTTTGGAAGTACAAACCCAAAACCAGTGAAGTTGGCACATTGTGTAAATTGTAAATAAAAACAGAATATAATGATTTGCAAATCCCTTTCAACTTATATTCAATTGAATACACAGCAAAGACATGATATTTAGTGTTCAAACTGAGAAACTTTATTTTCTTTTGCAAATTATCATCAACTTAGAATTTAATGGCAGCAACATATTGCAAAAAAGTTGTCACAGGGGCATTTTTACCACTGTGTTACATCACCTTTCCTTTTCACAACACTCAGTAAACGTTTGGGAACTGAGGAGACCAATTTTTGAAGCTTTTCAGGTGGAATTCTTTCCCATTCTTGCTTGATGTACAGTTTAAGTTGTTCAACAGTCCAGGGTCTCCGTTGTTGTATTTTACGCTTGTCCTCTTTGTTTTGGAGGACACGACGACCACAGTTTCCAAAAACAATTGTAAATGTGGACTGGTCAGACCACAGAACACTTTTCCACTTTGCATCAGTCCATCTTAGATGAGCTCGGGCCCAGCGAAGCCGGCGGTGTTTCTGGGTGTTGTTGATAAATGGCTTTGGCTTTGCATAGTAGAGTTTTAACTTGCACTTACAGATGTAGACGAACTGTAGTTACTGACAGTGGTTTTCTGAAGAGTTCCTGAGCCCATGTGGTGATATCCTTTACAAAGTGATGCCGGTTTTTGATGCAGTACTGCCTGAGGGATCGAAGGTCACAGGCATTCAATGTTGGTTTTGGGCCTTACCGCTTACGTGCAGTAATTTCTCCAGATTCTCTGAACCTTTTGATGATATTATAGACCGTAGATGATGAAATCCCTAAATTCCTTGCAATAGCTGGTTGAGAAATGTTGTTCTTAAACTGTTGGACAATTTGCTCACGCATTTGTTCACAAAGTGGTGACCCTCGCCCCATCCTTGTTTGTGAATGACTGAGCATTTCAGGGAAGCTGCTTTTATACCCAATCATGGCACTCACCTGTTCCCAATTAGCCTGTTCACCTGTGGGATGTTCCAAATAAGTGTTTGATGAGCATTCCTCAACTTTCTCAGTCTTTTTTGACACTTGTGCCAGCTTTTTTGAAACATGTTGCAGGCATCAAATTCCAAATGAGCTAATATTTGTAAAAAATAACAAAGTTTACCAGTTCAAACATTAAGTATCTTGTCTTTGCTGTGTATTCAATTTAATATAAGATGAAAAGGATTTGCAAATTATTGTATTATGTATTTATTTACGATTTACACAATGTGCCAACTTCACTGGTTTTGGGTTTTGTACATTTATACTGGATGCAGTGTTGGTGGCAGGCGTGCGATGCAGCACGATGCGACACGACAGCCAATGCTTTCATTCACTTCAGATTCAGTTTGAGTTCTTCTGTCTTTGTTGATGAAGTCTTTTGTTTGTTCAGAATAAATCTTCATAGTTTTTGACTTACACTGTGCATTTGTTGGTCTAAACTCTGGTTTGCTGTTAGCCCCATGGGGCGTGATCGGCATCCCTGCTTTCTTATTAAGTTAGTGCGGCGTTGAGCAACATCGTCCAACTTCAATTCAAACTAAAGTCTTTGAATTTTTGTGTTGCTCTTGAGTGACTCATGAAAGTAAGATTTCAGTTTCATGTTTGGGAAATAAAGACTTAAGCAAATCACTGCAGACCGTAACGTTTAATTCAATCCTGCAGAAACCCCAGAGTTTGGGAATCAAATCCAATCGAGTCACGACATACAGAGGTTTAGCAACACATGTCAGCGAGGAGACGTAAATCTGCTGATGAAATATGACCACGGATCGCGTCCCAGAGGATGTGTGTGACATGTCTTTGAGGAAAACCTCAATATGTTTTAATTTCAAACACACAGCGTGCAGATCCAAGAGCGCGCCTTCTCTTCTAAGAGGATAAAAAATAACAGCAGCTGAGGGAAAAGCATGGGCAGCAGAAAGTGATCATGGCAGAAATGTTCAGAACTTTTGGTTTCTGGTTTGGTGAGTCAGAGAAGAAGAATGCAGCGTCATCTGATTCTATGATATAAGACTTTAAATATAATAACAGGGCTCGTTGTTATCAAGTGAGGATAAAGAACTGCTGTAAACTTCACACATGCAGCTTTTTTTAAGATGTGGAAACAGAGCAGAGTTTGTGTAGCTTAAGTGTTTTCAGCACCTCGGGCGACTGGAGAAGTCCAGTGATCATAAAATCAGCTGGCATCAGGCTGGACTAACCAAACTCCTGCTGCAGAGGAGAGGCTTTGTTTCACGTGTGAGTGCGAGTTAATGCTCCAAGTCCATGTTGTTATCAGGATGGAGGCCATGTTTGACAGATTTCTTACAGAAACTAACAGGCTGAGGCTGGCAGCACATGAGACGACGAGCTAAACGCTGATATAAGTGCACTTTAAAAAATAATCCTTTGAGGAGCAGCAGTTTGTGCAATGATTTCAAATCCAATGATATATGTGTTTATTTATAAATACATGTTCTTCCCTTTGTCTCTATCATCATCATTTAAAAATTTCTCCACATTAAATTCACAGATTCACTCATTTAATACCAGACAGGTTAGTCATCTTCACCTTCCCGTCTATAAAACTAAACACGGTCAGTTCTCCATCAGATATCATGGTTTAAAAATATGGAATGATAATGTATTACTTTTGGCCCTTTTTCACTAGCCAAACTCTACTCTAGTCGACTCTATCCGGCTCTACTCTACTGCTTTTCCATTAGCCCCAGTCTCCTGCCCAACAGGGTGCAGTGTCACTGTTAACAGCTGAGCGGCACTGCGGTGATGTTATTTTGAGCTTCTGTGGCTTTTTGTCACAAACCGAGTAAAAGAGGAAAGCAGAAGAAGGCTGCAGGTGGTAAGAAGAAATACCCCTTGAGAAGCACAGGAGAGTTCTGGAAGCTATACAACAGAATGAAGCCGAGGACGAGAGCAATCCAGCTGCAAAGAAAAGACATATGAGGGTAAGCCAATGGTAGCTACCGCTAGCATGCTAGGTCGTTGCGCTCATGACTCATCGATGATTACATTGTCTGACCAATCAGTAGCCGGCAGTCGGTGACGTCATCTTTTCGTATCGACTCTGCTCACTTGGAACCAGAGCGGAGTAGGTACTAAAACTAGCTTGTTTTAGGAGGTACCAGGCTAGTGGAAACACGCTGCAAATCGAGTAGAGCCGAGTAGAGTAGGGCCAAGGCGTGCTAGTGGAAAAGGGCCTTTTGTGTTCTTACCAGGGATGTAACAAAATTTTGTGCCATGAAATTTCGCGAAATAAAAAATAAAACACAAAGGGGCGCCGCACACCACTGAAACTGGTGATTCTTTACCCTCCTCGCCTACCGTAGCAAAACACTCGCTTCAGAATGGAGGAAGACGAGGTCGAGGAATTAGCTGACGCTCCTTCGTCAAATAAATCGGTTGTGTGGACCTATGTTGGCTTCCCATGTAAAAGACGAGAGAACGGTGAGAAGATTGCGGACAAAACAACAACCGTGTGCAAAATATGCCGGTACAATTCGCCGTATACTGCGGCGAGCAGACAATTGCCCAAGTCCCTCCGATCCAAGTCCCAAGCAAGTCTCGAGTCATTTGATCCGAGTCCCAAGGAAGTCCCAAGTTTATTTCTGTTGTGGGCAAGTCGAGTCGAGTCGAGTCACAGGTTTTGTAAAGTCAAGTCGAGTCGAGTCACAGGTTTGTCAAGTCAAGTTGAGTCGAGTCACAGGTTATGACGGGTCAAGTCCCTTACCATTGTTTCCCAGTCCATCCAAAAAGCACTCAGATTTATATTTTGAGGAGAGAAACCTTATCTTCCCACACATACAACACACGTACACTCTCTTTACTAATGTTAGCTTTGCTAGCTTCATATTGACCACAGGTCGGGCTAACGTTCCTGCCATATTGACCTATGGTAGGAACGTTAGCTACCTGGCTAACGTTTGCAAGTTTCACTTACTTGGCCTCATGTGTCCTCAGGTGGAGGATAAAGTTCGTTGTTGTGCCCTCTTTTTCACTTATTGAAGCGTTGCAGGTCGTGCACTTGGCGTGTCTTTGTTTTCCATGATTGAAATTCTTTATATGCAAAGAAAATAACTTTGGGCACAGAAGACAGAGCGGTTGCCAAATTGGAACCTACGTCCCACACACCCTGCCCACTGATCATCACTGTAGCAGAAGCAGGTGTGTTATAGGAATGTATGTGTGTAGTACTGTGTCGTGTGTGGGACAATAATAAGTGACAGACAAGTGTACTGTGAATGGAGCATCAATAAAGTGAACCTAAAGGAAAGAGCGGCGTATATCTCCTGTCTGGCTCTTCATGTAAAGCCTGAGTGCGTGCAATTTTCTGGATCATGTTGTTTCAAGTCAGGTCGAGTCTGGAGACATTTTCTCTCAAGTCCGTGTCGAGTCTCGAGCTTTAACCTCCCGAGTCCAAGTCGAGTTGCAAGTCGTCTCATTAGCGACTCAAGTCGCCTTGAGTCCGAGTCCCTATGACTCAAGTCCAATTGCGGGCGGCGAGTACATCTACCAACTACTTTGAACTGGAGACAGGCAGCAACTGTATGTTTGTGTAAGTCTGCATAAAAAACAATATTTGATTTTTGCATCTACTGTTGAGTTGACAGAATTTGATCATACTTGAAGATCAGAAGTATATGCACTGTTATAGGCTAAATATTATAGTTCACAGTTCAGACATTTATAGGTCTAAACTGCAGCTCTGAGGACTGCTGTTTGTTTTCCTTTTCATTCAAGAATGTACTTATCCTAATTGTTACAACAACAAAGCACTTTTTATTGAGATTTTATGTTTGTATTTGCACTGTAGTTTAAATAAGGAGAAAAAACAACAATTTTTTTTTTTTAAAGAACATTTATTTTGTGCTGATGCAGCAATATTTTTTGTATGTCTGCATTAGGAAGAAAATAAAGAAAATGAGATTTTTGCACAACTTTCTACTGTTGGGGATTTTCTATAATCTTTATTTTGTATCGTGTGTATTTCATATCATGAGCCCTGTTTTGTGTTTCGTATCGTTTTGTGAGTTGACCATTTCGTTACACCCCTTGTTCTTACTTAAATCTTCACTGTTCTTTGCTTTTTCTTCTTATAGAAAGGTGAGCTCCTTTGCATAAGCCTGATGGCTTTGTGACCTCTCGTAACACATTTCTTTGTTTTCTGAATATTTCCAGTTTGATTTTATGTATCTTATATAACGCAAAAAATAATAAACAGATAAATCCTTCCCCACATATACCCAATAGAATATATCAAAAATGACAAAATATTTAATGTTCAAATTGATAAACATTCTGTTTTTGTGCAAATATTCACTCTTTTTGAAATTGATGGCTGCAATATGTTCCAAAAAAGTTGGGACAAGGGCAACAATAGACTGGGAAAAGGGTACATCAATCAATCAATCAATCAATCTTTATTTGTATAGTGCCAGTTCACAACAAATGCTATCTCAAGACACTTTACAACAGAGGAGGCTGAAGACAAACTCTTTATTATATGGATACACATGCATCTTTTCAACAACTAATAGTTGCACTATTCACTTCACAGTTGTATATATGTTCCTGATGCACTTTTTTTAACATACGCTGCATTTGTTAAGAGTTTTGTTCATTTATAGTTCATTATATTTCTTCCAATTGTATCTATTTAATCTTAACCGCTATTTTTTACATTTACCTTTATCTTATTTTGTCTTGTTTTTTTACCTCCTTGTACTGGAGAGAAAACCACTGCCGGAGTCAAATTCCTTGTATGTGTTGCATACTTTGCATTAAAAATGATTCTGATTCTATCTGGCATATATACACTATATTTCTAAAAGTATTCGCTCACCTGCCTTGACTCTCATATGACCTTTAGTGACCTCCCATTCCTAATCCATAGGGTTCAATCTGACGTGGGTCCACCCTTTACAGCTATAACAGCTTCAACTCTTCTGGGAAGGCTGTCCACAAGGTTTAGGAGTGTTTATGGGAATTTTTGACCATTCTTCCAGAAGAGCATTTGTGAGCTCACACACTGATGTTGGACCAGAAGGCCTGGCTCTCAGTCTCTGCTCTAATGAATCCCAAAGGTTTTCTATGGGGTTGAGGTCAGGACTCTGTGCAGGCCAGTCAAGTTGATCCACATCAGACTCTGTCTTCCATGTCTTTATGGACCTGCTTTGTGCTCTGGTGCACAGTCATGTTGGAAGAGGAAGGGGCCAGCTCCAAACTGTTCCCACAAAGTTGGAGCATGGAATTGTCCAAAATGTCTTGGTGTGCTGAAGCATTCAGAGTTCCTTTGACTGGGGCCAAGCCCAGCTCCTGAAAAACACCCCCACACCATAATCCCCCCTCCACCAAACTTTACACTTGGCACAATGCAGTCCCACAAGTATGGTTCTCCTGGCAACCTGCAAACCCAGACTGGTCCATCAGATTGTCAGATGGGGAAGCGTGATTGGTCACTCCAGAGAACGCGTCTCCACTGCTCTAGAGTCCAGTGGCGGCGTGCTTTACACCACTGCATCCACGCTTTGCATTGCACTTGGTGATGTGAGGCTTGGATGCAGCTGCTCGGCTATGGAAACCCATCCATGAAGCTCTCTGCACTGTTCTTGAGCTAATCTGAAGGCCACATGAAGTTTGGAGGTCTGTAGCGATTGACTCTGCAGAAAGTTGGCAATACAGTGTAAATGCACTGCTGTTTATCTCCATGTAACCCCACAATGGACATACTTTTTGCAATTTCTGTGTAAAGAAGATTTATTTTCATATCTTGACAACACCAGCCTTGGTTACATAGTGTCATGGGCAAAAACAAAATCACAGCATCCTTCCACCATCACCGTGTTTTTCTCTGGTCATGTTCTCGTTCTGTGTTGGAGTCTCCGCGGAGCTCCAGAGTCTGCAGACGGAGGAGTATTCTCTCCTAAACGTTGTCATCTCTCTTATTTCCATGTCACCATCCAATAAAGTTCAAATTTATGCTGCGGCCTTTCAGAGAGCAGATTTCTAAGAACGGCATCAGTTCATGAAAAATGAGCTCATGCCAGTTCAGCCCTCCGTCATCTGGTAACAGTCGATGTTTACGAACCCCGACATCGAATCAAGATCCATAAAAGTCTGATCTGCAGGGACTGAAATGACAGCAGTGATGATTGGTTTAGCATGTGCTCGAGCAGGTGATCAAATGACTACATGAGCACATTTAATCCTTTTTACAGGCGGATGCATGAGCTCACCTCTGCTGCGTGGTTACAAAATAGAAGATTAACTCATTACTATCAGACTCTGGAAGTGAACCTGCAGCCTGAGAGATCCTCAAGCTCACGCACGTGACTGAAGCTGCCAGGTCTGCTTATTGCAAGCAACTTTGGGCTTCTTTTTTTTGTTTATCATTTGCATTAGTCGAAAGTCAGCCTGTGTACATTTTATTCATCAGTTTTATCTCTATGTTAAAGGTGTAAAGTGTCTGAGAGTTTTGGGTTTTGTCCATCATTAACAGCATTCTGGTCTAAAATGTTTGACTGATATTCAAAAGTCTACAACAAACCATAATGTGGACTTGCCACATTTGGCAACTCTTACTAAAATGAAAGCTTCCAACACCCCTGGAACAGGCATGAATTTTGGGAGTGGTTGTGTCACCACCTGGATTTAACTAAGCAAACAGGTCTGAGCCTCCTGTTGGATAATTACTGCATGGGTGATTATCAGCTGGAAACAAGTTATTTAACTCCAGCTGATGACATGAGCAGCTTCTCATTTCTTAACCAACCATGTCAAAGACACATCCTGTGGTCGTGGAAAAGATGTTAGTCTGTTTAAGAAGGGTCAAATCATTGGCATCAAGCAGAGAAAACATCTAAGGAGATTGAAGAAACTACTAAAACTGGGTTAAGAACTGTCCACACATTATTAAAAACTGGAAGGATAGTGGAGAACCATCGTCTTCAAGGAAGAAATGTGGTCAGAATAAAATCCTGAATGATGGTGATCGGTGACATCACTTAAACGTTTGGCCAAATCAAATCAAAGAAAAACAACAGTAGAACTCAGGGGTGTGTTTAATAGTGAAAGTAAGAGCATTTCCACACACACAATGTGAAGGGAACTCAAGGGATTGGGACTGAACAGCTGTGTAGCCTTAAGAAAACCACTAATCAGTAAGGCTAAGCAGAAAAAAGGCTTCAGTTTGCTAGGGAGCATAAAGATTGGACTGTGGAGGACTGGAAGAAGGTCATGTGGTCTGAAGAGTCCAGATGGACCCTGTTCCAGAGTGATGGGAGCATCAGGGTAAGAAGAGAGGCAGATGAAGTGATGCAGCCATCATGCCTAGTGCCTACTGTCCAAGCCTGTGGGGGCAGTGCTGTGATCTGGGACAAATCTGTGACATTGGAGAAGCTTATTGACACAGAGAATGAGACTGTAATCAAAGCTAAAGGCGGGACAATGAAATATTAGAGTGTGTGAGCTTTTTTTTGGCCAGGCAGTGTATTTGGTGATTGGGAATCCCCCTCTGCTCATTGTTTTAGTACGAGGGTTTGAAGCATGTGTTCAGCCATACAGACAGAAAAACTCTGATTCTTAAGGTCTGACTTCATAAAAATGCTCTCTGCTGTTTGGGATCTATTTCTTTCCTACTTGGACAAGGCCAGAGTGGAGTGAATTTAGTCCAGGGGTGGACACTAACAAAGTAGATTCACTTGAGTGCTGTATTAAAGTACATTCTTAAGTATCTGTCCTTTACTTGAGTATTCTGTTTTGGAAAATTTCACCTTTTACTGTTCTACAGTTGAAAGACAAATATTGCACTACTTCATGTACCTTGCACCAGCTTGTATAGCCTATTTATTTGTTTTCTGCACATGTGTACTTAAATATATATTGTTTTTATTCTATTAAGTGTATATATTTGTTTCTACGAGGTGCATACAAACCCAAAACCAGTGAAGTTGGCACGTTGTGTAAATTGTAAATAAAAACAGAATACAATGATTTGCAAATCCCTTTCAACTTATATTCAATTGAATACACAGCAAAGACAAGATATTTAATGTTCAAACTGAGAAACTTTATTTTCTTTTGCAAATAATCATCAACTTAGAATTCAATGGCAGCAACACATTGCAAAAAAGTTGTCACAGGGTCATTTTTACCACTGTGTTACATCGCCTTTCCTTTTAACAACACTCAGTAAACGTTTGGAAACTGAGGAGACCAATTTTTGAAGCTTTTCAGGTGGAATTCTTTCCCATTCTTGCTTGATGTACAGCTTAAGTTGTTCAACAGTTCAGGGTCTCCATTGTTGTATTTTACGCTTCATAATGCGCCACACATTTTCAATGGGGGACAGGTCTGGACTACAGGCAGGCCAGTCTAGTACCCGCACTCTTTTACTATGAAGCCACGCTGTTGTAACACGTGCAGAATGTGGCTTGGCATTGTCTTGCTGAAATAAGCAGGGGCGTCCATGAAAAAGACGTTGCTT
>JAZDUH010000283.1:1712500-1722500 GCA_036419115.1 Scarus forsteni | reverse complement strand
GCACATTCTTCGGTGCATACTTAGAATCATAAAAAACAAAAACATCATGTAAAAATAAGAATAAGTAAAAAGTAAATGTATCTAATAGAGAACTCACCCATCTTATGTGGTGTATTCTTAGCAGCAGAGTACATGTTACAAAGAACGAGCTATAAGTGTATCAAGTGTCCGTACCATGTCCTGAGACCCGGCGTTATCCACAACAGAAAAGGGTCTCATGTCCACAGTAATAAAAGTAGCTATGGCCTGGTCGATTTCCTTTGCCCTCTTTGAATCATGTGCTAATGGCTGTCTAAATGACCCAGGTAAAGTCTGTAGCATGTGTGCTGCTTGTTGTTTTAACACCGGGATGATGTTGGCGTTTGTTGTATTTCCACCGACGTAGTTTAGCATCGTGTTGCACTTCCGACATACTGTTGTGTTTTTGTCCACGACGCGCTTACCATCAGGGTCAAACTTAACACGGAAGCCAAAGTAGTCCCAAACGCCAGATCTGAATGATAGTGGAGGGTCTTCAATTTCAGCTGAAGGTTAAGCACTCGCCATGTTGCAGCGCCCTAGTGTATGTAGCTTCTTCTGTCTCAGCAGCTTGGCCAAATGAAAGGGGATGAAGTTGATTTAAATAAATAAATACAAAATTGTGCATTGTTCGGGTCATAGGGTGTACCGAACCGAGGCCACTGTATCCAACGGTTCAATACAGATACATGTATTGCTGCACCCCTAATAGATAGATTTATATAGGCTATAGGTGAGAGATGCTGTTCCACAAATTGCTGTCTCTATTCCTGGAGGAAAATCGGCCTCTGCAGGTAAGAATTTTGGAGGATGAAGATGGTAAGAGTGATGGTTAGACTAAATGAACCTGTGGGTTTGCAGCAGCTGTGTGATGCTGTCATGGAGATATGGACCATCAGCAGCAGCCTGGTAGGACACTGATTGATTGAACCTGTACCTGTCCTCTGCTCTCACCTGGAGCTCAGATGTTTGAAGTGATCCATCAAACTGAAATTCCTTAGAGAAGATAACTCTGTCGGCTGCGTGTGTCTCCTCCCATAACGACGTCAGGCTCTTCAGGAAACCCTCCAAGTGGATCCAATGTGGAGTCTGAGACTTTCTGACAGCGCTGATCTCTCTGCGTCTTACAGTGGGCAGCTGATGGATGTTCATGAACTCTCAAACATCACAAATCACAGAGAGAGAGAGCTGATAAGTACAAGGTGAGCCTGACTGCTCCTGATCGTCCACACGTGGGAGTAACTCAGGTCAGAGAGGGGGAGAGGCGAGCTTTAAAAGCTTTAAAAACAGTCTCTCCTGTTGATACAAGTTGTTCTAAGTTGTCTAATTTGGCCCGGAAACTGTGGGCAGTCCATTAAAACATACACTATATTGCCAAAAGTATTTCCCCACCCATCCAAATAATCAGAATCAGGTGTTCCAGTCTCTTCCATGTCCACAGGTGTATAAAATCATCACCTAAGCATGCAGACTGCTTTTACAAACATTAGTGAAAGAATGGGTCGCTCTCAGGAGCTCAGTGAATTCCAGTGTGGAGCTGTGATAGGATGCCACCTGAGCAACAAATCCAGTGGTGACATTTCCTCACTCCTAAATATTCCACAGTCAACTGTCAGCTGGATTATAAGAACGTGGAAGTGTTTGGGAACCACAGCAACTCAGACACCAAGTGGTAGGCCACGTAAACTGACTGAGCGGGGTCAGAGGATGCTGAGGCGCATAGTGAGAAGAGGTCGCCAACTTTCTGCAGAGTCAATCTCTACAGACCTCCAAACTTCATGTGGCCTTCAGATTAGCTCAAGAACAGTGCAGAGAGCTTCATGGATGGGTTTCTTTGGCCGAGCAGCTGCATCCAAGCCTCACATCACCAAGTGCAATGCAAAGCGTGGATGCAGTGGTGTAAAGCACGCTGCCACTGGACTCTAGAGCAGTGGAGACGCGTTCTCTGGAGTGACCAATCACGCTTCTCCATCTGACAATCTGATGGACCAGTCTGGGTTTGGAGGTCGCCAGGAGAGCCATACTTGTGGGACTGCATTGTGCCAAGTGTAAAGTTTGGTGGAGGGGGGATTATGGTGTGGGGGTGTTTTTCAGGAGCTGGGCTTGGCCCCTTAGTTCCAGTCAAAGGAACTCTGAATGCTTCAGCACACCAAGACATTTTGGACAATTCCATGCTCCAACTTTGTGGGAACAGTTTGGAGCTGGCCCCTTCCTCTTCCAACATGACTGTACACCAGAGCACAAAGCAGGTCCATAAAGACATGGAGGACAGAGTCTGGTGTATCAACTTGATTGGCCGGCACAGAGTCCTGACCTCATCCTGATAGAACAGCTTTGGAATGAATTAGAGCAGAGACTGAGAGCCAGGCCTTCTCGTCCAACATCAGTGTGTGACCTCACAAATGCTCTTCTGGAAGAATGGTCAAAAATTCCCATAAACACTCCTAAACCTTGTGGACAGCCTTCCCAGAAGAGTTGAAGCTGTTATAGCTGCAAAGGGTGGACCGACATCAGATTGAACCCTATGGATTAGGAATGGGATGGCACTTAAGTTCAACTATGAATACTTTTGGCAATATAGTGCATCAATTTTCTTGATGATGCGTTTCTTCTTTTTGAAGGACAATGATGGAGTTGCATCTTGTTTTATAGTTTGACCCTCACACTTCCACACAGTGTGATACTGCTGTTGCTGTAAGGCCTGTTTCACACTGGATGTGAAACAGGCAGCAGAGGTGTGTGCCTGTTTTTATTTTGATTAACGTGTTTCCAAGTGCTCACTAAGGCTTCCTTACATATCATATCACTTTTGAGAGATACTGTAATAGGTCAAAATTCTGCGACCTCAATGCTGGTGAGGACCAGAAGTAAAAATTATAAATAAAAATAAGAGTGATTTTCTGTTCTTTTCTCTTAACTTCGCCTAAATGTCTAGCTGGCATTAGTAGATTTTATTTACTTTAAGGCGGATCTTCATTTGAATGGAGACATTAGTCAAATACTTTTTTTTTTTTTGCTATTTTATCAGCTCTATTTTTTTTGTAAAGAAAAGAAAAGAAAGAAGTCTGATTTTGTTTCATTCCAAGTATTCTTTGCTTTCCGACAGGGTTTGTAGAAAAGATGGTGGACATAAATTTTTCCTTATCTAACATTCAGGGGAAACCAGCAGCAGAAAAATTCCTGTCATGTCCTTGAGTGACTCTGTGAATCTCTGCCAGCTCCCCGTCTGCTGCTCCACATTTGACCTCCACGCTGACGTGAACATACCTGCTTTTATAACCAGGGATGATTCCACTGAAAACACGGAGCTCGTACAGTAAATCCAGCCGATAACGCTCCGCCTGTCTGTGAACTCAAACCTGGTTCCCTTAAGGTCTCCTCTCCCTTAACGTCCACATCAGCCTATATGAGATTTATCTGCAGCTGAGCCACGTGGACGCAGCTCGGTGTGGCTCTGATCACACCGATGGACACAAAAACGTGAATATCCAGAGGAAGAAACTGATCCCTCCACACGCCGCAGCCACGTGTCCCTGTAATTACAGAACTGGCATTTTTTGGGTTCAGTTTCTTGGCTTCAGCGGTCGAGGAGGTCTCTCAACACCTCTGCGATTTCTCAGATTAGGAAGGGAAAGGAAAATACAGCAGGGATGGAGTTCTGTGGTTTCTTCAGCAGCAGCTCAAGATGATTTGTGTAGACGAGATGAGTGAGTTTTTCAGGTAGAGGAGACGTTAACAAACTAAAAGTCAACACTGGTGGACTCAAACTGAACAGAAGGTTGAAATAAATCATTAAAATTGTCCACTGGGATGTCCTTAGTTGATGATGTTTTTCGAGCATTTAAAAAAAAAAAAAAAAAAAAAATACTTTTCTCAGTTTTATTTGTTATTGTTTAACCTTGTGGATGAAATATGTCATTGAAGGACAAGAATGATCGTACGTCCTGTTTTGTTATAATCTTACATATTTTGTATGTTACTTGCTTTTTTTATGCTCGAAATAAAGACAAATCAAATCAAATCAAATCAAATGAGGTTCAGTTCCATACAAAAGATACTAAAGAGTCCTCCAGGATTCCCTTTAAGTAGAGAAAACTGGACAAACATGATAAATGGTCCTTTTCCACTAGCAGGCCTTGGCCGTACTCGATTTGCAGCGTGTTTCCACTAGCCTGGTACCTCCCAAAACAGGGATGAGCAACTTTAATCACCAAGAGGGCTACATAAAACCATTTTTCCCAGCCTGAGGGCCACATTGTTACAGCTTTCAGAAACTCTCGATAATGAAAAAGAATGTTGGATAAACAACAAATGAGCATATACATTTGTCATAAAATTAGAATACCAATATTCATATGTTACAACATGAATACAAGTTATTATGCATAATCAAATGAGCTTGACATAGAATTCAAGCAAATTTAGCTAACATACATTGAATTAAAGCCAATGAAGCTATTTTCAAATCAATAAAATGTGTTTTTCAAATTTTTTTAAACTGTAATTTTTAAAAGTTTTAAAGCTCAAATATTTTGCTGCTGCCATTTTTTAAATATAATATTGAGTAATACTTGATATAATGTTGAAGGCTTCATAAAAGAGATTTAGACCCTATAAGAGCAAAGTAAGGTTGTAAATAACTTGCGTACGATTATGTAGAGTTATATCTATTTGATATCTGAGTTTTCTTCTCATTTACAACTGCTGGTTTTTGGGAATGAATGGCGGGCCGCACTTGGCCCCCGGGCCGCACTTGGCCCCCAGGCCGCCACTTGCCTACCTCTGTCCTAAAACAAGCTAGTTTTAGTACCTACTCCGCTCTGATTCCAAGCGAGCTGAGTCCAAACTAAAAGATGACATCACCTGACTGCCGGCTACTGATTGGTCAGACAATGTCGTCATCGATGAGTCATGAGTGTGACGACCTAGCATGCCAGCGGTAGCTACCATTAGCTTACCCTCATACGTCTTTTCTTTGCAGCTGGATTGCTCTCGTCCTCGGCTTCATTCTGTTGTATAGCTTCCAAAACTCTCCTGTGCTTCTCAAGGGGTATTTCTTCCTACCACCTGCAGCCTTCTTCTGCTTTCCTTTTTTACTCAGATTGTGACAAAGAGCCACCGATTGTTGTGTCGTGCTCAAAATGACGTCACTGCAGTGCCGCTCAGCTGTTTACAGCGACACTGCACCCAGTTGGGCAGGCGACTGCGGCTAATGGAAAAGCAGCACAAGGCGAGTAGAGTAGAGCCGGTTAGAGTAGAGTCGAGTAGAGTAGGGCTAATGGAAAAGGGCCAAAAGTGACCACCAGGATGCCCTTTCAGTGGACAAAAATGATAATTTGCCTTCCAAAGTGTCTCTTCAGTGGACAATGGATGACAAAGCACCTTTAAGGATGCTCCTCACATGAACAAACATAAAAAAATGCTCTCTAGGTGTCACTCCGGTGGACAATACATGACAAAGTGCCCTTCAGAGAGCCCCACCAGTGGACAAATCATGGGTTATTGTCCTCCTGAGAGCCTGTTCAATGGAAAAACCTGATGAAGTGGCATTCAAGGTGCCCTGGACTTGTCAAAGCATAACAAAGTTCACTTCCAATGACGAAATAATATACATTCAGTGTCCTACCAGTGAACAAAGTTCCCTCCCGGGCTCTTTTCCAAAGGACAAAGTGCCCTCCAGTATCTTACCAGTAGACAGAGATAATAAAGTGTCTTCCACCATTGGACTAATCATGATGCTTAACCCTCCTTGGTGCCCTTAAAGTGGACATTAGGTGATCGTGTGCCCTCAAAAATGCCCAACCAGTGGACAAAATGTGACAAAGTGCAGACCATGGTGCCCACTGAGTGGACAAACATCATAACCTGACCTTAGGGGTGCCATTTTAGGATAGAAAACAGGACAAAGTGCCCATCGAGTGCCCACCAAGTGGACAAAACATGATAAAGTGACCACCAGGCTGCCCTTTCAGTGGACAAAAATGATAATGTGCCTTTCAAAGTGTGTCTTCAGTGGACAATGGATGACAAAGTGCCTTCCTGGGTGCCCTCCACTGAACAAACCATTGCAAAGTGCCCTTCAGAATACCCCACCAGTGGACAAATCTTGATTTTTTGTCCTCCAGTGAGCCTATTCAGTGGACAAACCTAATGAAGTGACATTCAAGTGCCCTGGACTCAACACAGCTTAACAAAAAAGGTTCACACCCAATGTAGACATAATATATAGACATTCAGTGTCCCACCAGTGGACAGAGTCCCCTTCTGGGCTCCTTTCCAAAGAACAATGTGCACTCCAGTTGACAAAACATGACAAAATGCCCTCGAGAGTCTTACCAGTGGACGGAATAATAAAGTGCCCTTCAGAAAGTCCACCAGTGGACTAGACATGATGCTTTTCCCTCCTTGGTGAGCTTAAAGTGGACATTAGGTGATCGTGGGCCCTCAAAAACGCCCATTCAGTGGACAAAATGTGACAAAGTGAACACCAAGTTGCCCATTCAGTGGAAAAAATGATATTGTGCCTTCCTAGATGCTCCCCAGTGGACAAATCACAAATTATTGTCCTCGTAAGAGACTATTCAGTGGAAAAACCTAATGAAGTGTCCTTCAAGGTGCCCTCCAGCCGTCTTACCAGTAGACAAAGATTATGATGAGGTCCTTCAGAAAGCCCCACCAGTGGACTAAACATGATGCTTTACCCTCTTTGTTGCCTTCGAAGTGGGCCTTTGGTGACTGAGTGCCCTTAAAAATGCCCAACCAGTTGACAAAACATGATTAAGTGACCACAAGGAAGCCCATTTAGTGGAAAACATAATATTTTGACCTTTAGGATGACCTTCCAGTGAACAAAACAGGACAAAGTGCCCTCATGCTGCCTATACAGTTGACAAAAGTTTATAAAGGGACTTTCATGGATCCCTTCCAGTTGACAAAAGGTGGTAAAATGCCATCACCAGTGGACAAAACATGAAAAAAAAGATCTTCAGGGTACACATCTGTTGGAAAAAACCACAACAAAGTCCCCTGTTCAGTGTTTTTGTGGTTGTATAAATAAAATAAAGAGCTGTCCAAATGTGTCAAAGTGCCCTACAGCCAGTCATACCTTCAGAAAAACCCGATCAGAGGCTTTGTGTCCCCCTGCTGAAAACCTTCTTCAGTGCCCTTTAGTGGACAGATTTAAGTGGCTGCCTCTCTGGTGGACTAAATCGAATAAACTGTTCCCTCTTATGGGACGAACTGCCCTGACGTGCCAGCTGGGCTGCTTCTTGCTGGATAATTAGTTGTCCTCCACATGGGGTGCATTTAGAAATTAAAGATCTGCTTGGAAAAGTTTTATTTTAGAATATTCATGAGTAAGTTGCTGGGAAGAGTTATTTGTTTTCTCGTTTGAGGCTACTCCACTTAACCAGCATGAATTAAACTCTTAAAGTAAATATTCTTTTAAGTCTTGAATTATTTCCTTTAACTTCATTTTTGTTTTTTTATTGTTGTTTTAACTGAAAAATTCTGCTGAGCTTAGTTTGGAGTCCTGTGTTTCAGCATGATGTTGATCCTGAAGAATGATGGGTCTGTCTTCCTCTGCACGCTCTATTAAAAAATAAACAACAACAGACACATGTTTGTTTACTGACTGCTCTTGTAAAAGCCGCTGACTTTAATTGGACTTTTTTAAAGGTCACACGTCTCCAATGAAAGCTGACTGCTCTCTCATTTTAAAGAGGAGCTCATTTCCAAACTGGAGTGAATTTACTTTAGGGAACGATCACAGCCTGAGGTTCATCCTTCAGCCTCACATTAAATCACATTTAACTGACAGTTTACAGCGAGCAAGCACAGCACTGAAGACGACTTGATTTTAGATTTAAAGTTCTTTTTTCTTTTCTGTTTCTGACACCTCTTTGTGATACTGATGGCCCTTTTCCATTAGCCCTACTCTACTCTACTCGCCTTGTGCTGCTTTTACATTAGCCCCAGTCGCCTGCCCAATGGGGTGAGTGGCACTGCGGTGACGTCATTTTGAGCGTGATACAACAATCTGTGTCTTTTTGTCACAAACAGAGTAAATAAGGAAAGCAGAAGAAGGCTGCAGGTGGTAAGAAGAAATACCCCTTGAGAAGCACAGGAGAGTTTTGGAAGCTATACAACAGAATGAAGCCGAGGACGAGAGCAATCCAGCTGCAAAGAAAAGACGTATGAGGGTAAGCTAATGGTAGCTACCGCAAGCATGCTAGGTCGTTGCGCTCATGACTCATTGATGACCACATTGTCAGACCAATCAGTAGCTGGCAGTCGGTGACGTCATCTTTTAGTATGGACTCAGCTCGCTTGGAACCAGAGCGGAGTAGGTACTAAAACTAGCTTGTTTAGGAGGTACCAGGCTACTGGAAACACGCTGCAAATCGAGTAGAGTAGAGTAGAGTAGAGTAGGGCCAAGGCGTGCTAGTGGAAATGGTCAATAGTCTTCCAAACTAAGAAATACTTTTTAACTGGTTATTTGTTGGAAAAATGTGTTCCTTCCTCTTCATTAAGCAACATTTCAGGCATCATTTTTCAAATTAGCCAATCAGGAAGCAGACATGTTGGTTGAGCTGCTGGTGGCTTGTTTGTTAACGGCTCCCCTCGGCATGAATGGATTTCTTTCATTACTGCAACTTTTTTTTTGTTTTTCCACATAAAAAAAACATCGCAGAGAGCTAACTAGAAAGCACTCGGAGAGCGCAGACCTCCGCCAACGCCACAATCCTCAGCCATATTGTCATTTTGACCATAAAATCCTCCTATTGTCAGACATATATTTCCTGGATAGATATTTGTCATTTTGACCATGAAAACATACCATTAGCAACTGGATTCATAATGATATCTATTTTAAGTGTTTTAATGTTCTTTTTTAAAGACAAAAAAGGTATGGTTACCTTGACATGTTTCACATTTCGTCTCTTAGTTCTGTCATCTCTGACAGCTGTCATCCTGACAGCTGACGTAGTCTTTTATCAGATTGATCCTCTGTAGCTAGCACTGCGGCTAAAATCAGGTCAGCTGACCGGTACGGATCTCATCGCCGCTACGCCCCCTGAAGAAATCCACTTCTCCAGAAACGGGCACGGATACCATCAACAGGGATGAAGGAGCCTCTACTCCTGGGTTCAGCACATCGGGCGGATGACAGCCGCATCAAAATACCGCAGGATCATAGCCGGAAGCAGACAGTTGGTTGATGTCGTTTAGTTCAGCTCGGATGAAACACATGCAGCATGCAGCAGAGTTATGTCGAAAGCATGTCAAGCAACTATAAATCAGTTTTGTCTTTAAAAATATTCTCCATAAAACACTTATTTCATGAAAAAGATTCAAGACAGAAATAATCCATTAACTTTCATAATGATATCTATTTTAGTTCAGTAGTTATTCACAGACAATCACATTTTTATGGCTGCCAGACGCCTTCAGTAATCAACACTCAAAATCGAATCAGTTCTTTTCTTTTTTTTCCCATACTTTCATCATCCAAAAAATGTATGTTAATCCATTGTAGACAGATTGAGCGAGCGATTTTTCTTACTCTTATAATTTTAAACAGTTTTCTGAGGACTTATATATATTTTAAATCATTACATTTATTTATTTATTTCATTTACATTTATTTTACATTTCAAAAACTATGTGGACAAGATGAATATAATCAGTAACTTACGATATCTATTTTAGTTCAGTAGTTATTCACAGAAATCACATTTTTCACCATGGCGGCCAGACGCTGCTCCAGATCAACACCAAAATCGAATCAATTCTTCCTTTTCTCATGCTGAACATTTCCTGAAAATTTCATCCAAATCCATCCATTACTTTTTGAGTTATTTTGTTCACAGACAGACGGGCGGACAGACGGACGGACAGACGGACAAACTCTCCCAAAAACATAACCTCCTTGGCGGAGCTAAATATAAAGATTTAGCGGTTTAAACAGTTTTCTGAGGAC
>JAZDUH010000283.1:1487500-1707500 GCA_036419115.1 Scarus forsteni | reverse complement strand
TTAGTGGGTCTGTGGCAGCTGCCCATGAGTAAACCCCGGCTGGGGTCAGGATGAATGTAAATACCAGCTCTTAAATGAGAATCTGGATCGAACTGAAGCTCTCCAGCGGTTCCTGATGTCGGGCAGGATCAGAGTTTTGGAGGAGTATGAATAACCTGCCCTTAAGTCAGAGACACTGTTTGACTTTAACAACGTGATCTGATGGAGTCTATGGAGAAGATATCTTCAGTGCTGTGCCACAAAATCATCATCTAACACTTGGACAAAGCAGCAGGCTGGTAAAACTCTTAAATCGTACTTTAAAAAAAAAAAGCAAAACCATCAAAATCAGTTCTGATCCAGTCCAATCAAGTCCTGGAAAAGATCTGACTTTGAATGTGGCAGCAGAAATCCACAGTTTTAAATCTTCTATTGTCCAATTTTGGCACCTGGTGTGATCTTCTGCTCCATGATTTGGCGTTATGTGCATGAAGAGACGGTCTTCTGCATAAAAAGGAGGGCGACTCTTTTGATTGAATGTGTCTGAGTAACACAAATCTGCATACTGAGTGTACAGTTAATAGTTAATATTATACATATGATATTATGCACATTGACGATTTACTTACCCTTAAAAAGAAATCAAAAAGCATTTTTTTTTTACCATTTTCTTTTGTATATAAGATAACATGTCAACCAATTCACATGCTTAGCAAATTACAAATAAATATAAAAAATCTGAAAGAGAATATCAATACCCTTCCCGCAAAATAAAAATCCGTAAATAAGGTAATAAATATCAATAACTTCTTTTGTATTACCATATGTAGTAATATTAATTGTGTATTACTTAAAATTTAACTCATTGTGATCTTTTCCAGTTTAAGACTTAATATTGAAAGTAGTTTTAACTAGTGCTGTCAGATGATTAAAAAAATTAATCTAATTAATTACCGGATTTATAATCAATTAATCTAATTAATCCCATTTTAATCTCATATCTGCTTAAAGTCCCCAAATAAAGAATTTGAATTCTTGGATATTATTAAATTGTAGTGCAGGACTAATCAAATGAATACACTAAGAAGTGAAGATTGTAAATCCACATTTTTATTGGTGACTAAATAAAACCAAAGTCAGGACAACTTGTCCAGAAAATTCTAAGCTCAATCAGGCAACTCAAATTACACTTTAAGTGTGTTTCATAAATCAAATTCAAAATAAGAAAAAGGTCGAGGACATCCAGCAAACCAATTAGGCCTGATGCATTATTAAAGAATGAAGTACAAATATAGATAAATAAATTCAAAAATAAAATCAGACTAACTCTTAAATATGCCATTCCTGTTGTCACCTGGGCTTTGTTTGGTTTGACTAGAGACGCATGTGTGAAGTGACATGTGCCACTGCCATGTACCGGTCCTCCAGCTGGACAATATTAAAATGTTCATGTGCTATATTTAATCCTGCAATTAATTTTTATAACGCATTAATTTGCGTTGTAATTAATTAACCTCAAATATAAGATAAAACCACTAAACTTGAGAAGAAAATTAATTAAAACCCGTGAAATTATCCGTCGATGCAACAAGTAAGTTTTACTATATCAGAAAACTTGAAATAAGTTGTCCCTGGAAGTTTCCAAAAGGATTTAAATGAGCTGAAAATGCAGATTTTAGGTCAAAATAATTGAAATCAAACTTGAAAATCAAAGGGGACATGAAATCAACCCAGAACCACACAACCAATGATCTAAAGCCTGTTGAAGCTCCTGAAAATGTGTAATTGTATCATGAGTTGTGGAGAAGGTTGGATACCTATAGTTTTCTTTGTTGTTATTTGTCCATGTTTGAAGTCTGATCCAACAGCTAATTTAGCTTATTTTAACAGTTATTCACTCAGTTTTAAGATTTCCAGACTAAAAGACGCAATAAGATGTATTCATGCTCAATTTAAGACTGTACTGTAAAATTAAGGACAAAAAATGAGTAAATAACTTTTAAAGCAAGATAAATTATCTGTCATGTCGGAAAATAAGGTAACTTGCAGTGCACACACACACATATATGTATTTCAGCTACGGTGGTAACTTGCTGTTTCTAGAGCCCCCATTTTCATTCACACTCTCTCCCAAAATGCCACTAATGGGATATTTCCTCTCCTTCAGACCATTCTCTGTAAACAGTCAGCAGTTTTCTGAAATACTGCAACAGCCATGCCACGTTCAAAGTCTCTTAAAGCTATAGTCTACGATTTGGAAGCTTGGTACATCTTAATAACACCGTTTATAAGGCCGTTATGGTCCTATGGTCCTATCTACGCAATATAAAGACCAAAAAGAATGAAAAAAATCCATTCAGTATATCCACTGCAAAGCTGCATACTAGTTGACCAATCCGAACCGCCGATTGGTCCGTGAATCCATCCAATCCCCTGTCTCCCCTGCTCCGGACTGTCCCGCCTCCTCCCCTACCTCCCACTACCGGTGAACAGCTAGCTGCACAGCTACTGAAGCGTCATGGAGCCAGAGAAAACCAGCACTGAAACCGTGAGGCCGCTTCTGGAACGGGTAGTCTCTGTCAATAGATTTTAGCATAAGTTAGCCACTCCTCGTTAGCGTTGTCCACTGAGCTGGTGAAGACACGCCGAGAAACATAAATCCTCGCCCACAATCGGCTCTGCTCTGATCGGCTAACAGTGGCGACGCCAGACCCGCTTCGCTGCCGGTCCAATTGGAATGGCTACTGCTGTGTGTTACAAGGGGGTGACTGTCCTGTTTCTTACTTCCAGCTATGAGAAATCTCATTTATCTTCAACACCAATGAATATTTTCTGCCAGCCGGCTTGTTGCTCTATCAGAGGGGGTGTGTTGTGAGGAGGCGACACGAGCTGGGGGGCGGGATCTTGGAACAGGGAGGGGAGGGGTGAGTGAAGGTGGGGCAGGCTGCGTTTTTCAAATCTGTCTCAACAGCCAAACTGGTTTTCAGATCGTAGACCCTAGCTTTAAATCACCTTTCTCGGGTTGATCTTCAGTAAGTCTTCATGCTTCTCTGTCTGGAGGTGCTGCCATGTGATTGGCTAACAAGTTGATTCAAAGAATAGTTGAACAGTTGAAGCTTATGAAGAGGCTGTAATCATGTTTAAGATCATTTGGAGAGAGCTCTTCTCAGATATGGACTGTTAGAGGATGTATACATTCACAGGTGATGCAGTTTGTAAAGTCAATATACCAGTAAAGGAGGAAAAAAGCTGCACTGTAAAAAGGTTGTTATAAATTTTACAGTAATTTACTGGCAACAAGATGCCAGTAAATTACTGTAAATGTCTTTACAGTAGAATTACTCTATTTAAATTAACAGGAATATTATTTGTATTTTCTATAACTGTTTAACTTCTGTATTTTTATTCAATGTATCATTATAGTTTTTCAATTTACAGCATTATTACCACTTCTATATTGCCGATTTTTGCAATCTTTAGTTAGCTTTTTTGAACACCAGAGAAAAAGATGAACAATGATGACGCCTACAGACTATTATCAGGAAAAATACACATCACATGTGAGTCTGTTTTTAGGATTTATTCAGCAATATATTTTTACCAGCTGTTTATACTCTCTCTTCAAAAGACTGGACTGCATTTAAAAGTGGATTATTAACACAGACTAAAATGAAGCATTTAAATTTAGAAAAAAAATATTTTAAAATCGTCAAACAAAAAATCCCAATACTTATGTGAATCCATTTTTTCTTCCACCTCTAATTATTACTGTGTTATCAAAAACAGCCTCCTCCTGTTTTTCCTTTTAAGTATCATTATTCTACAACTTTTTAGTGCATTTTAAATTACAGCAAACTTGCCATATTTTAATGCATATATATAGATATCTTTAACTATTTTACGGACCATTTATTGGAAATTTTGTCAATAAAATAGATAATAATAATAATGCATTTTATTTAAAACCTTCTTTCAAGACACTCAATGATGCTGAACAAGATTAAAAAACAGACACAGTAAAATCAACAATAAAAATAAAATCAACAATAGAAAAGCACAACAGATCAGGACCGGTATGGGGAGAGGAGGTAAGCTATTGTCAATTGGGGTATGCAGTCCTGAACAGATGGGTTTTGAGTCAATAACATAAAAATACATACATAATATTACACAATAAAATACATTTCAATAAAAATACATTTAATCAATGGTTTGATGTGTATTTCTCCTGATCATTGCCATTTTTAGTATTTACAGTATGGACAATTTACGGTAAACAATAGGATATTTTCACTGTAAATTCTGTTAATTTTACAAAAATTTGATTTTTTTTCCACAATATTTTGACATTTACAGTAACTACTGCGTAGCTGTTTACAGTATGTAGCTGTAGATTTTACAGTAAATGATGTTAAGTTTACAAAAATTTAGCTACAGTGTACTTTTCTGAACGTGATGTGACTTTCTGCAGGTATAAGGCCAAACAATGAACCATTATGAATGAGGTCTGATTGCCCCTATGCACTGAGTTGCTTCCACGTGATTGGCTGGTTGGTTCCTTGTATCACATGCAGGTTTAGCTAATCCAGTGTCTGGCGGTGATGCTGATAATCTGCAGAGTTTTTCTGTAAACAGGCTTGAAACCCTCAGAGTGATTACCTCTGACAGGTTGGAAACATTTCGGTCGTCTGCAGACAAAAGAAACAAAAGTCGGCCGTCATGAAATTCCAAGTTTGATCGCTTTAAACATCAACAGTCTGCCTGTCCATGAGTTCAAATGTCTGATAAACATAGATGATCAGAAACTGTCCTGCTCTGAGGACTGACTGCACGCTCAGGTTGTGTCCTTCAAACCTGCTGGACGTCACATTTTCACATTAACGTGGTGACGTGACAAACTGCTGTTAATGATTCATCTTCTAATATTTGACAAATGTTTTCTTTATTATGATCAAAGTCTAAATTACTGAGAACAGCCTGATCTCATATAACTGACCTTTGACTTTATTTATTGCCCCCACACAGGAGGTTTTGTTTTTGTCGGCATATGTTTGTTTCTTTTTTTGTTTTTTTCAGAGAGATTGTGCAAACACTAGTCTACAGAAGATTTAAAAAAAAACTTAAACCTATCTTTTTTTTTTTAATGCATTTTTCTAATTTCCTTTAAAGAGACTGTGAGGAGTTTCTAAGTAATTACAAAAAAGTCTCCCTTTTAGATATATGCCTGATGGAAATACACACTTTAAGATGAGTTTTATAGCATCAAAATAGGTTATCTATAAATGCTATTCCTTAGCTTCACGGTCGGGTCGGACAGGGCTGGACTGGCCTGGATACTCAACTTCAGGAACAAGACAATTAAAACTAGAGCAAATTTATATTATTCAGACACGTCTTAGAGCACCGGGCTGTAAGTAGTGATATATACACATCAAAAACTACCGCTATGTAACTAGAAAGAGATACATTACCTCGTGGCTTTGCATCCTGTAAGTTGTTGAAAAAAGAAGTTATAAAGCAATGCAGAGTTCTGAGGAAGGTCTGAGCTGCATTCATTAGCATCACAACAAACACACGCTTTGGCTTCGGTAACGTGTTGTGGTGCATTCCAGTTGTAGTCAGAAGTAGGAAATTCCGAGTTCCGAGTAGGAAACTGAAACTGGAATGTCCCCCGAAGTCGGAATTTCCTACTGGGAACTCGGTGAAACCTCACCACCCCCGAGTTGACAATGGAAGATGGATGCCCCCAGTGTGAACAGTTATTTAGCTCCTGTAATAATCCATTTATTTGCACTTCTGACTGGGGTGTGTCGCTCTAGATCAGCTTTATACATAGTATTGTTAGACTTATATTTACAAAAATGCTGCCATAGTGATAATCACATTCTTCATACAACAACACAGGGCATGCTAACAACAGCTAACAATAGCCTGGTGGATTGGCATGTTTGTTTCAGACTTCAACTGGAACGCAGATAAGTCAGAGATGATGTCACTCCCAGTTCCGAGGTTACTGGAACGCAGCATTATGAAAGTTGTTGTGCATGCTCATGGGTAGCAGAGTCTTAATGTTGCCGGTAATAAATTCTCCTCATAGCACCTTTAATGGGTTCTCCATTATTTGAAGAATCTGTTTATCTCCACTCTTTTATAAATTGTTTTAATTGTTTCTATCTCACTCTGTAGCATTTTGAGATTGCGAAAATGTAAAGTGCAATACAAATAAATTTATTACTATTATTATTATTAACTCTTTCATGCATGGTGTCCACTGCAGTGGACAGACATTTAAAATAGATTTTATACCATTCAGGTTGCAGCCTCATATTACAACTACCATGTGGTATACTCCCACACCATTGTCTCAAGTTTCATAAAGAAACAATATCATCTTTACAGATTTTTGTCATAATGAGATCTTACATCATAAATCCAAAATAGCAGACAACCAAATGCACCCACCCTTCAGTGTTAAATCCTTCTTTTCCCAAAGAATCAAAAAGGTGCAAAATTTCATTTTAAGTTAATTTGATGTAAGAGACAGTTTTTATGTAAATTTTAAAAATACTTCTTTGTATATTATTTTCTGTGACCAAAGACTCATCTGTTAACTCCAGTGGACGTTATGTACTAAGGGATATATTCTGCTTAATATGCCTGTATCCAGATTTCACCTAATTCTGAAATTGTGTTTGTGGATCTATATTGAGTTCCATTATATCACTATGAATACTGTTGATGAGTGGTGTTTGCTTTAGTAGAAAATATAACATACTGGAAAAAATGGTGGCTATGATTCGGACTTGTTTTTATGTAAAAACTATCATTTAAAGTATTTTTGTCCTTTCGGATTTATACATTCATACATGACAGGGTTAAAAACTAGAGAAGAGATTTTGCTGAAATTTTCAGGACATGTTGGTAATGGACCAACTTAGAAATTATTACATTTTTGTGGTGATATGTATAATTGTCTAGATTTAAAACATTTCCAAAATTTTAAAAATCCCATAAGTTAACATTAGGCAGATTTTTTAAAAATCATCTCTGCCATTTTTTTAAGGATTTGCTTCCAGTTTAACTGGATAATATGGGGTCCATGTCTCTATCTGGTCCCTATCCAATATCAATATTGGACCAATATGACTTATATTTTTACCCCACTATGACTGTCACCTTTAAATTTTCACGGCAAGATTGCACTACCATAATTATACTCTTGTCTTCTTTCAACTCAACACTCTCTGAACACTTTTAATGCTGGTGAGGAACTACCGGTAGTTAAGTTAAGGTTGTACATCTTTTTTTTCGTTGCACCGGTGCCATGGCGATCAGCAGTAGTGTACCGCTAACTGACGTGACTAGCCTCCTGACGTTAGTTAAGAGTAAAAAACATGCAGCAGCATTGGCAATGTTATGTTCTCTGCCACTCTCAGAAAATGCGTGCGTCTACATGAATGCACTCGATACGCATGAAAACGCCGTAAAACACATGCCAGACCTCTAGGGGCGCTGTAACAATATGACGGGGACAAGCGGAAACAGACGAAAAAACAGTGGGCATGTGAACTTGCGGCAAAAGTTGTAAACAGAGATACTGAATGGATTTTTTCATTCTTTTTGGTCTTTATATTGTGTAGATCAGACCATAGGACCATTACAGCCTTATAAACGGTGTTATTAAGATGTACCAAGCTTCCAAATCGTAGACCATAGCTTTAAGAAACTTGTGATAAAGTGATCATAAAGTGCTGTAATGTGTCCTCGATAATTGTTTGTTCAACTCGGTGGTGATTGAGAAGAAGGAGATTTTGCTGCAACAGGGATAGTAGGGTCACTAGCTTCATCAGCACATATGCTACACCATACGCCGCTTTGTTGTTGTTGACGCGTGTGGCGCATGCTTGTGAATGAAGATATGAAACTATGACGGAAGCGTATCTAAAAAGTGCCGGAGAGCCAGTAATCACGGAGCTGCGTATACGGCATTTCAAAATCTTTACACTCTGGAACCTGGTTTCAAAAATGATCATTTACAGACCCCCAAAACGCCGTCTTCGTGCGGATGATACGCAGATTCGGCAAAAAACTTATGCGTTTAGACGTTGGTTTGTCTTTGTGTGGATGGCGCCTCAGTCTGTAAGATTCTGGTCTTCTGCACTCTAGTGGCCTCTGTGGACTTTGAGTGTAACTGCACTGTCGTGAAACAGAGCACCCGCACACCAACCTGCATTTGTTGACATACAGAGGGAGGAGAAGCCAAATAAACCATGTGGACTGATGAGGTTCAGTCTGATCATGATTATAAGTGTGAACTGTCAGTTGTGAGCTCAGGTGTGTCCTGTAACTTCCACTTTAGCTCGTAGGCTCTGTTACGTCCGGTGATTAATTGGAACGCGTCTTTTATTTGGTATTTTCTGGTAGTTACCATTGAACATCTCCATGTTAAAGAGCTTAAATGGAGGACTTTCTGATGTCTCCAGGCTGTGATCGATATGTTTGTGATAATCGATGCCACTCTCTTCCCTCCCAGCGCTGTGAGTCTCTGCAGCTCTTATCCAACAGTTTCATGATGCTGATGTCATTCGTGGTGGGAGAGGCCTGAAAGTCTTAAAACAGCCTGGCAGGGTTTGTTCCAGAAACGATTACAGGCTGCAGCGCTGACGTTCAGCGTGACGGAGCCTCGTTAAAAAAAGTGCTGTGTCAGGGTTAAACGAGGCCTGAGCATCTGCAGCGGTCACAGCCGGGGGCTTCACTTTTAGGTGGTCAGGTAGACTTCAGGTAGACTGTGAAGGAGGACCACCTCCAGATGACCTTCAAACCAGCATCAGATCTTCCACGTGAACAGAGTCAGAGCTTTAGTCTGATTACAGTCAGGGGAGGAGAACTGAGAGCATCAGCCAAACTCTGCTACCACGGAGAGGCTGAGCAAAAAGACACAAGGGAGATTTACTACATCAGCAAGGTCTCTCCCAGGACCAAAGATTTGGAAGTAGAGTTTTTAAGGTTAAGAAAGATGTTTTTGTGGCCTCATAAAGATGTATTAATGGATCTAAAATAAGTTTTTGCGGCTCAGATGGATGTTTTTGTGGCCTTATAAAATGTATTTATGGATTTATAATAAGTTTTTGTAGCTCAGATGGATGTTTTGTGCTTCAGATAGATGTTTTTGTGGCCTTAGAAAGATGTATTTATGGATTTATAATAAGTTTTGTTGGTTCAGAAAGATGTTTTTGTGGCCTCATAAAGATGTATTAATGGATTTACAATACGCTTTTGTGGTTCAGAAAGATGTTTTTGTGGCTCAGATGGATGTTTTTGTGGCCTATAAAGATGTATTTATGGATATAAAACAAGTTTTTGTGGTTCAGAAAGATGTTTTTGTGGCTCAGACGGATGTTTTTTTGGCCTTATAATGATGTATTTATGGATTTAAAATTAGTTTTTGTGGTTCAGAAAGACGTTTTTGTGGCCTTATAAAGATGTATTTATGGATTTAAAATAAGTTTTTGTGGTTCAGAAAGATGTTTTTGTGGCTCAGATGGATTTTTTTGTGGCCTTATAAAGATATATTAATGGATTTAAAATAAGTTTCTGTGGCTCAGAAAGATGTTTATCTGGCTCAGATCGATGTTTTTGTTGCTTAGAAAGATGCCATTGTGGCTTTGAGAGATGTTCAGAAAGATGTGGCTGAGATGGATGTTTTTTGGGCTCAAATAGATGTTATGGTGGTTTAAAAACATGTTTATGTGGCTCAGAGAGATGTGTTTGTGGCTAAGGGGGTGTTTTAAATATTCATGGATCTTTTTGTTGATTAAAAAGATGTGTTACTTGCTTTGAGAAATGATTTTATGGCTACGAGATGTTTTTGTGGCTTAGGGAAATGTTTTTGTGTCTTAGGGAGATTTTTAAGGCTCAGAAAGATGTTTTTGTGGCTTAGGGAGTTTTTTGTGGCAACTATTGATGGTTTTTGGCTCAGAAAGAAGTTTTTGTGGTTCATAAAACGTCAATGTGGCTTAGATGGAAACTTTTGTTGCTAGAGAGCTAAGAGAAATGATTTTATGGCTAAGATAGATGTTTTTGTGTCTTGGTGAGGTGTTTTTGTGGCTCAGAAGATGTATTTGTAGCTTGGAAGGATCTATTTTTGGCCTTAGAAAGATGTATTAATGGATTTAAAATAAGTTTCTGTGGTTCAGAAAGATGTTTATCTGGCTCAGATCGATGTTTTTGTTGCTTAGAAAGATGCCATTGTGGCTTTGAGAGATGTTCAGAAAGATGTGGCTGAGAGAGATGCGTTTGTGGCTCAAATAGATGTTATGGTGGTTTAAAAACATGTTTATGTGGCTCAGAGAGATGTGTTTGTGGCTAAGGGGGGTGTTTTCGTGGCATTCATGGATCTTTTTGTTGATTAAAAAGATGTGTTACTTGCTTTGAGAAATGATTTTATGGCTACGAGATGTTTTTGTGGCTTAGGGAAATGTTTTTGTGTCTTAGGGAGATTTTTAAGGCTCAGAAAGATGTTTTTGTGGCTTAGGGAGTTTTTTGTGGCAACTATTGATGGTTTTTGGCTCAGAAAGAAGTTTTTGTGGTTCATAAAACGTCAATGTGGCTTAGATGGAAACTTTTGTTGCTAGAGAGCTAAGAGAGATAGATGTTTTTGTGTCTTGGTGAGGTGTTTTTGTGGCTCAGAAGATGTATTTGTAGCTTGGAAGGATCTATTTTTGGCCTTAGAAAGATGTATTAATGGATTTTAGAGACATGTTTGTGGCTCAGAGAGATAATCTTGTGGCTTAGAGAAATACTTTTGTGGTTCGGAGAGACATTTTATGGCTCAGATGGATGTTTCTATGGTTCAGAAAGATGTTTTTTGTGGCTTAGGGAGATGTTTTTGTGGCTCAGAGAGACTTTAATATAGCTCAGAGAGATGTTTTGTGGCTCAGAAAGATATTTATTTGGCTCAAAGAGATGTTTTTGTGGCCTTAGAAAGGTGTAATTATGGATTGCTGTGATTTCGTTGTGGCTCAGAGAGTTGATTTTGTGGCTGAGAGAGATGGTTTTGTGGCTCAAATGCTGTTTTCCTGGCTCAGCAATATATTTCCATGGGTCACAGACATGTTTTTGTGGTTCAGAAAGACAGTTATGTAGCTCAGATGGATGCTTTTGTGGCTAAGGGGGGTGTTGTCGTGGCATTCATGGATGTGTTTGTTGCTTAAATAGATGTTTTTCTGGCTTAGAGAGATGATTTTACAGCTAAGAGAGGTGTTTTTGTGGCTTAGGGAGATTTTTTTGTGGTTCAGACAGACGATGTGTCTCAGATGTATGTGTTTGTGGCTTAGGGAGATTTTTTGTGGCTCACAGTGATGTTTTTGTGGTTCATAAAGATGTTAATTTGACTTAGATGGATACTTTTTTGCTATATGAATTTTTTTGTTGCTTAGGAAGATGTTTTTGTGGCTCAGAAAGATGTTTTTGTGGTTTATGGAAATGTTTGTGTGGTTTAGAAAGACATCTATGTGGCTCAGAGAGATGTTTTGTGGCTCAGAAAGACATTTATATGGCTCAGAGAGATGTTTTTGTGGTTCAGAAAATATTTAAGTGGCTCAAAGAGATGTTCTTGTGGCCTTGGAAAGGTGTAATTATGGATTACTGTGATTTCGTTGTGGCTCAGAGAGTTGATTTTGTGGCTGAGAGAGATGGTTTTGTGGCTCAAATGCTGTTTTCCTGGCTCAGCAATATATTTCCATGGGTCACAGAGATGTTTTTGTGGTTCAGAAAGACATTTATGTGGCTCAGATTGATGTTTTTGTGGCTTATGGATTAGTGGCTCAGAAAGATGTTTATGTGGCTTAGGGAGATGTTTTTGTGGCTTACAGAGATGTTCTATATCTAACAGTTTCTTGGAAAGAGACCACCTCTGGTGGCCCTCGTGCTTTTTCCAGAGCACAATGAGTCCAGATCTGAAATATCTGTCGATAATGAGTGTCTGCAGGCAACAGTGAAGCCTGGTGGAGGCTCCACTTCTGCAGATGAAGTTGTGGATTTGATCAGGATCGACGGTAGATGCTTACCCATCACGCAGCTCCACCAGGGACGCGTCTGATTGGCCCAGAGTTTACAAATAGGAGTGGTGGAAGTGATGTTCGACCCCCATAGAGCCCTGCTTCACCTTCATTTTATTCAAGAGACTAGGGTGATGGATTACTGACGAGTTAATAAACAGAATGAGGAAAATGTTTGTCTGCTAACAATTAAAATTAGCTAAAATAAGCAGTATGTGTGTGGCAGGCAAATCAGAACAAACTAGACTAAGATCAATAAATTAAAAATAAATAGAACTTGAAGTTCTCCAGAATCACAAACTCCGCCAAGGCATTTCTGACATGATTTGCCAATTTGGTAGAAAGAGAGTGGAAAACTGCCCTGATGTGGAATTTTAACAAATCCTAAGAAGATTCCTGGATCCACATCTGGAGTCAGATCATCACCAACATCTAATCACCGCTTCCCTGTGCCATGACCAATGTTCCCTGAACATTAAATCAAAATCCGTCAAGGACTTTTTGAGTTATAAGCAAAAATGTGGAAAAATGTCCTGTCCTGAAATATTAACAAACTCAGATTCAGATCATCAAAATCTAAACATTTCCTTCTAGGGCCTCGACGAACAGTCGTCAAACTCTGCTCACAACTTTCTGAGTGATCAAGAATCAATGACACCACAAATATTAAACAAAAAAGTTAAAATGAAGATAAAACAAGAGGAAACAATGAGCACAACCAAATATGTGATGCAGAAGAAATATTTTTCTGAAAAATCTAAAAATTCTAAAATTAAATTATATGGTGTAAGCAAAAAGAAACACCAAAAGCATTTGTACATTTAAACAAACATAAAAAAGAGAACAATAAACATCATTATTTTCTATTATAAAGGATCCTTTATTGATTTTATTTTCTGTTTACAAAACAAAAGCTGTTTTGCAGAAGAGGCAGTTTTTGGTTGGAAATTGAGAATAGAAAATAAAGTCACATTGCGAAAGCAAATAAAAAAAGAAACAGAAATGCATTTAAACAGACATGTAAACAAAAAAGAAAACTTAAAAAAAGGAATCTAAATAAAGGAAAATAACAAACATAATTCTTTTTCTAATTTCTTAGATTCTTTATTAAAATTATCATTGTTTTATTTCATTTCCTCTCACTAAAACATAAACTATTATGTATAAGAAGTAGTATTTGATTAGAAAACAAAAATAGGATCACATTGTGGAGGCAAAAACATTAACAAGCTTTAGTACATTTAAACAAAAAAGAAACAATTGCAAATTTAAATCTAATTTAAAAGAGAAGAATAATATATTTTTCTATTTATTGGATCATTTATTGATGTCATTATTATGTTTATTTTTTTTGCTCTCACTAAAACAAACTATTTTGTATAATGACAGTTTTTTGATAATAAATCCTAAATCCAAATGAAATCACATTGTTTGACTTGAATTGAATTGGACTGTATTTATGTTGAACATATATTAGAAAGAGAGTTAAAAAACAGAAATAAAGAATATTGTGTAGCCGTTCAATACAAGATATTTGGGAGAGAGTGGGAGAAGGTAAAACTTATCAAGTCCCACCCCTTCTGCATCGGTTAATAAAACATGGATGCTTCCATATTTTACAGAAGAATCACAGTTTTTAAGCAATCAGTTAATTTTCTAACAAAATAAAATCAAAATTTAAATAAAACAAAGGCAAAACAGTTGAGAGAAAAATAGATTTGAAGAATAAACAATCATTTTTCTATTTTACAAGATCCTTTATCAACTGTATTTTTATTTTATTTTTTTTATAATTATTTATTTAGTTATTATTTCTGTTTCCTCCTCCTCTTGGAAACAAAGCGTGCTGACATGTTTGAGTTATTAACCCCAGACTGCTGCTCTGACTCAGCCCACAGACTTTCCATGACTCCTCGCCATGAGACAACTACTTCCTGTTGGGTCAGGTCAGCCCCCCCCCCATGTCGGGGTCCCTGTTCTCATGACGCCGTCTGCTGGTCTGCGGCCAAAGCCGAGGTTTTTCCATGAGAGCGTTTTGTGGATGTTATCACTTTAACGGTTGCTCGGTGAAGATGGAAACTGGAGTGCAGACGGAGTGTGAGGAAACGTGCTGCAGAGTTTGGGTTCAGGATTTCCTCAGATTCATCTTATCGAGTCACCGTTAATCACGCCCCTTTAACCTCTACAGCCCCAAGGTACCTGATGTCGGGAATGCTTCAATGCTCTCCAACAAAACGTAATAAAAAGTGAACTATTCTTGTAGAAATATAGTCATGCTGCACATCAGATTAAACAGAACATTTTCAGCTACACAAGCATATAAGCCATTTTTACACACACCAAACACGTCAACACCAAGCAAATTCTTCAACACAGGAGGTCAGAGATGGAACAATCGACTAATTATTCAAAACACGGTCTAAATGTGTCGTCTGATCCAGCTTTCATCCACTCATCATCCCTGTGAGAGCTTTTGTAAATTATTTCCATCTTATATCAAGTATTTAAAGAGGGATGTGTGTGTTGATCCTTGGTGAAAGTTCAGTTTTACTGCTGATTTCAACCTGTTTTTAACTTTAAAGCCTACATGCCACCAACAGCCTGAGCTGTTGATTGGTTGAGGTCATGTTTGTGCTGATGCCTCCTCAAAAACATGACCAGTGTTGGTCGGCCCTCAGAAGCAGATCCACAGAAGATGAAGGGCTAATTATTAATGTTTCTTCTGTGTAAACATGTTTTATGGTCCTCCTCGGTCTGCATGTGGAGAGAAGCTTGAGTCCATGGAAGAACTTGGCCGACCCTCACACTTCACATTAGATCAGTGCGAAGCCTGAACCGCAGCAGAGCGTCGTGTTACTGTAAAAATTATGTCACAGTGGAGTGAAGTCGTCCACAGTCTCTGCTCTGTAAACATTAATGATGCTGAAACACTGCTGCAGCACACTGGGCCTCACTCTGTGGACACCCATGTAGATTAACTATAATAATTTAGGTGTCTTGGTACTGCTGTAGCACTTTTAGTAAGCATCATAATCTGTGTAACAGCAGTAAAATAACTTTCTGTTGGACTCTTTAGCCTTTGTAACTTACTTATGCCTGTTTAATAACAGCAGAGCCTCCACGTCGCGAGGAAAAGTGAATTTCCTGTATAAACCAAACTAAGAATCATATTTATTATAGCTTTGGTTTCCCTTTTTAAATGCAAACACACTTAAATAAAACAAAAATATGAAACTCAAAATTCACTTTAAAGGCCACTGCAAAGTCTTTTTCTAAACTCTCAGTTCACAGGGGAATCCTGGAGTCTATTATGTCATAGTTATTATCTTGTCTCTCTGGTCACACTCGGTTCATTCACTTCCTATCCACTCGCAGTCTCCACAGGTGTGCCCCAGGGCTCGGTGCCGGTGCCTCTGCTGAACCTGACTCCATCCTCCCTCACCAGCTGTATCCTTGAATAAAGTCCTGGTTCACACTCGATTTCCTCAAATTAAACAGAAATTAAACAGAAAAGTTATTAACATTTCTCTATTCTTATGTCCTTGACTGGCTTGACACTGCAACACCACTAAATTTCTTGTCTACAACATCAGCGTTGGTGATTTTGAAAATTACTGAGTTGCTTTGTTTTGACTTTTCAGAAGAAGCCTGTGTGATTCTCCAGAGAATTAAATGTGTTAAGATGTTTCAAGGACAACATTTTATCACAAAACAGCAATGGTAACACACAGTCTTTTGTGTGTCTTTAGCTTGCTGTAGCCCAGAGCTAGTGATGGAAATGGCGAGTGATGGCGAGTGGTTCTCTTTGCCGGTGCTCCATAGATTTGTGGATTGTCTTGTTCCTGAAGTTGAGTATCCAGGCCAGTCCAGTCCTGTCCGACCTGACCGTGAAGCTAAGGAATAGCATTTATAAATAACCTATTTTGATGCTATAAAACTCATCTTAAAGTGTGTATTTCCATCAGGCATATATCTAAAAGTGAGACTTTTTTGTAATTACTTAGAAGCCCCTCATAGAATCTTTAAATACTTGATATAAGATGGAAAGCATCTACTAAAGCTCTCGGTATCTCACAGGGATGATGAGTGGATGAAAGCTGGATCAGACGACACATATTTAGACCAGGTTTTCTATAATTCTTTGATTGTTCCATATCAGACCGACTGTGTTGAAGTCTGGCAAAGTGCATGTAAAACTTACATCCAACCAATTTTTATTTCACAAAATAGGGCAATAAGAATTATTTGTAGAAGTCAATACGTGATCATTCGAACCCATTCTATGTTAAAATACAGTTGGTGAAATTAAGCATGCCTGCTAATGTAACAAGATGAAGTATTATAATGCAATTGTGTGTCTGATTTTATTGTAAGGCAAAGACCGGAGAAAGACCCCCATAAAACTCAAAAATCAGACTGGTTGACCTCCTTTACACGTAATGATTGAGATCATAGGAGCTTCTCCAGGCTTCAGCAAGACTACCAGGGTTTTGTTACGACTCCTGAAAATGTTTCTCTGACTTTAAATTCAAGGAAATGTTGTTTGAGTAACACCAGCATTATTTACTTCATCAGACGCAGTGCTTGTTAACCCTTTAACTTCCAGCTCAACTCTTTGGCAGAGGTCATCAATAAATTCAGATATTTAATGTTTTAAAAAACAGAATAAACCGAATCCTTGTTTGAGTCTTTTAACACTTCAGGGAACAAAGAAAACTAAAAACTAAGCAAAAACCAAAAAGCAAATTTTCTTGGTGTGGGATTTAAAGTTTTTAAAAGCCAATAGTTGGTTTTGTTGACATAAAAATGCTCAAATATTTAGGAAAAAATCAATTAGAAAGGCAGAAATGTTTGTAAAAATAATTGTAAGAATGACTTAAAAAGATGATGCTAAGTTTGATGCACACACACAATTTTTTAATGAATAATAGAGCGTGTATATATATCATCATATTGATAAATGGTGAAGATAATTATTTCAAATAATAATGATGGTAATAATATTTACTTTGTAAATCCAACATAAAGAAAATATTTGTTCGTTTGGTTTGTTTACAGTTATTTTTGTATTCTTAATCACTGACAGAAACAAGCAATGAGATGCTATGTTTTTTTTTTAACATATGAAATATTCCTGCATTTATTGACCACTGCCAAACAGTTGAGCTGGGAGTTAAAGGGTTAAATAAACATGTCAGACATGGACTCTTCACTCAGTCTGTCAGAACATAAATGATAATCGTGAGTGTAAGAGAGCAGAAAACATCTAAAACTCTAACCAACAGGATGATGTATGAGCGAGGATCTGTCCAGTAAATAGAAGCTAACGCTGGTTAACGGGCCTCGGTCAGAGAGTCGGAGCCAAACAGGCACATCAGGCTTTTCCTGCTCTGATTTAGACCAAAGAAAACAAACTGTGGGGTGTTGATGCTCAGCCCAAGGTCTCATTCAGACCACAGAGTATCACGAGGGGCCGAGCGCTGGACGTCCCTCAGACATGACATCACAGCCCAACACAGAATCTGGAGTGAAGAGGCACTGGAGGGTTTGGGGCTGCAGTTCTCACCACATACATGAAGCCAAAACTCACAAACATCTAAGTGAGAGCTGGAGCAGTCCGTCATGCTAACAACACTTCACAGGTCTGCTCAGAGTGATGGACGGGGTTATCCGAGGAGAGCAGGAGAAGCTTCTCTGTGGTTTTTCAACCCTCTGTGACTGGAGGAAATGTTGGCCGTGGCTCTGTTTGGAGAGGCTCACGCTGTGAACACTAATGACACTCAAACCAGAAGAAGGATATTTCAAAAAGCTGAGCTACAAAAGTTTAAGATTTCAAATATGGAAGGTTTGACCTGAAAGGAAGAGGGTGAAAACAACTTTAACACAAGCCAATCAAAGTCCAGTGTTAAAGGTGCTATGAGGAGAATCTATTACCAGTGACATAAAGACTCTGCTACCCAAGAGCACGCACGGCGACTGTCGTAATGCTGCGTTCCAGTAACCTCGAAACTGGGAGTGACATCATCTCCGACTTATCGGCGTTCCAGTTGAAGTCTGAAAAAAACATGCCGATCTACCAGGCTATTGTTAGCTGTTGTTAGCACACCCTGCATTGTTGTATGAAGAATGTGATTATCACTATGGCAGCATTTTTGTAAATATAAGTCTAACAATACTATGTATACAGCTGATCTAGAGCGACACACCCCAGTCAGAAGTGCAAATACATGGATTATTACAGGAGCTAAATAACTGTTCACACTGGGGGCATCCATCTTCCATTGTCAACTCGGGGGTGGTGAGGTTTCACCGAGTTCCCAGTAGGAAATTCTGACTTCGGGGGACGTTCCAGCTGCAGTTTCCTACTCTGAACCAGGAAATTCCTACTTCTGACAACAACTGGAACGCACCAAAAGACGTGACCCAAGTCAAAGCGTGTGTTTGTTGTGATGCTAATGAATGCAGCTCGGACCTTCCTCAGAACTCTGCATTGCTTTACAACTTCTTTTTTCAACAACTTTCAGGATGCAAAGCCACGAGGTAATGTATCTCTTTCTAGTTACGTAGTGGTAGTTTTTGATGTGTGACAACAAGCAAGTTTTGGAAAACTTAGTATCATAGTTTTGTCGCCGGCTATATATGTCTACTTACAGCCCGGTGCTCTAAGATGTGTCTGAATAATACAAATTTGCTCTAGTTTTAATTGTCTTGTTCCTGAAGTTGAGTATCCAGGCCAGTCCAGCCCTGTCCGACCCGACTGTGAAGCTAAGGAGTAGCATTTATAGATAACCTATTTTGATGCTATGAAACTCATCTTAAAGTGTGTATTTCCATCAGGCATATATCTAAAAGAGAGACTTTTTTGGAATTACTTAGAAACTCCTCACAGATGATCACGTTTCAGTACAAAGGTGAAGAAGAACCATCATGAACTCCTCACCTTCCCTCATGTCTCCTCTATGTGTGACAGTGACAGACTCATATATACAATCATCATCCAGCGGGCCTGCCTGTGTGAAACCTCCTCCGACTCCACATTTCCCTCATTAGCGAGCGGCGTGCGAGCCAGCTCCATCTGCGTCCCATTAACAGACGCAGAGGTTCGAATCAAACGCACACATGCTCATGACAGACGCAGCCCATGTGAGAGCCTCCATAAAAAAAGTTTCCTGTTGTTACCTCTGTGTCATGGAAAGCTGCTGACTTAAAGGGGTGTTTTATTGAGCAAGAGCGCCGCCTGCAGGTGGAGATGGGAACAGCAGGAGATGCCTTCAGTGTCCAGAGGAGGGTTTGAAGTAGAGATTTCATGGCCTTGTTACCTTTGTCCCATTTAGGATTTGATTCTATCCTCTCCTGAAGTCTCCAGAGCTGATCATAGACATCTGCAGTGTTGATCTGGTAAGTAAGAAGCTTAGTTTGAAGTTATCAGCCTACGGTATTTTCATTCCTGGTTATACGCTTTGGCTCAATCTTGAAGGTACTGTATGTTGGTCAACCACCTGGCTGGCTTGCCTGCTAAGGGTTATCCTGGACATGAATGGATTTCTTGTTTTCATTTCTACAACAAAATTTTTGTTAGAAATTTTTGTTTGAGAACATCACAGCGAAGAAACTTTGGATATATTAATTTTGGATAGTTTTTTAATGAAATTTCAAATCAAATGTATTTCCTTCAACAAAATTATGCTTTCAAGAGGATCTGGAAGTGTGTGAAAAGATTTTTTCTTACTCTGATGTATGCTCTTACCGTCAGATTTCCAAGGAGCAGTGATTAACTTTCAATTTTTCTAGTTTTCAAACAGTTTTATTCATGCACAGCAGTGCCACACATTGGATACGAGTTGGTGTTAGAAACATTATTAAAAAAGGTAAATATGGAAAAATCAACAAAGATAGGCTTACAAACTAGGGCTGAACGATTTGAGAAAATAATCTAATTGCGATTTCTTCTACAATATTGCGATTTACTCTGCAATTGTTTTAATGTTCCTCATCTTATGTATTCTTAAACAAACATAAGCAGTAGATCTTTTTAGAGTAAAAACAATATGACATTAAATTAATCTAAGGATAAAAGATTTGAGAACAGAGGCAAGATCAGTGTGAAATTATAAAAACTGGGTAAAAATGGTATGAAAGCAGGAAAAGGTTAATAAATAGGTGCAAAGTAGTTATGAAATTGCAAAAAAAAAGGGAAAAATTGGCAAAAAAAAATCCAAAAGTGGCTTAGGAAAATTGATTATGGCAGCAAATTGGGAATTAAATTTGAAAATAAATTTCAAAAACCATTTAAAAATTCCAAAAATGGTTCTGACAGTGGCCAAAAAAACATGAATGGGGGCAAAATAGACATAAAGTTGTAAAAACGGGCTTAAAAAAAGGTACAAATGGTCCCAAAGTGGGAAAAAAGTGTATGAATAGAGGTAAAAAAAAAGACATGAAGTTGTAAAAACAGGGTTAAAAAAGGTAAAAGTGGTCCAAAAGTGGGAAAAAAGTGTATGAATAGACATTAAAAAAAAAAAAAAAAAAAGGCATGAAACTGGAAAAAACTACATCACAATGCCAAAATGTTCAACACATTTTGGACTAAAAATATTGAACCTTCTGCGATTTGAAAATTGCAACAAGCCATATTGTGATTTAATCTAATTTGCAGTTAATTGTTCAGCCCTAGTTCAAAACTTTGAATACAGTGGTAAGGCAGCAAAAAGTCAACCATGTGGTTACAATGCCAGTCTGTGCACTGTAACTTATTTTTGTAAACTTAACAGTAATATCTACAGCTACCTACTATAAACAGCTTTGAGTAAATTACTGTAAAGGGCAGGTATTGTGGAAAACATCCTGATTTTTGTAAAATTTACAGCATTCGCCATAAAATCTGCGATTATTTACTGTATAATGTCCGTGCAGTATGCTGAAACTGGTACTAAGGTGAGCAAATACTTTTGGCAATATAGTGTATTTGTCTTTGTCTTTGTATATTGACCTTGTAGATGTAGAGATGAACTGTGTTTACTGACGATGGTTTTCTGAGCCCTCATGCTGATGCTGATTTATTGTCATTCACTTAAACCAACACTATGTAGTTTTTCAATCATAATAGAATCCTTCGATATTCATTGTGATGGTCCACCACTTTACAGTGAGTTCAATTACACTTCTGGAGTGGTCTGTATCCCTTTAACTGGCGCTATGTAACTTCGAGGTGGATGGTAGGAACCCTGCCACACTAAAAAACTACACGTTTGGACTGCTTTACGGCATACGTCACTTCCCCTGATTCCCGATTCGTTTACAACACGGAAGTCTCGTCGAAAGCCAATCGTTAACGTGGAGCTGTAACCATGGCGGAGGCAACAACGTTAGGAAGGGAAAAGCTTTGTCGGAGGATACAAAACAAAGAAGGTGAGAGAAAAACAAGCTGAATGCTCGGACCAGAATAAACATCGGTTCGGCGTTCACTTGCTGCGTGAAATTAAAGACGAGGAGGGATGTTCGACTACTATCAGGTATGTTGGCCGACTAATTTATGACGAAGTTCTTCAAAAAAACTTGACAGGAAAAAAGTACAGCACAACAAATCCAGAACGTACCAGTATGTAGTTTTGTTTAGACCTATTTCAAGTGTGTGATATCACCAGCTCGTCGTTGTCTTTACTTTTATTCACTTTATCACTTCAACAGGACGGGGGCGACTTCACGGTAATAAAACCAAGTTGAACTTAGCGATTTTTAACATCGTCATTTAGTCAAAAATAAATACATTACCTCGTCGCTGTCCATCCTGCAAACAGCCGCCGAAGACAGAAGAATACTTTTAGCGAAGTCCTGGCTTCTGTGATTCACCTACAAAACAAACGCACGTGACTGGCAGATCTGTATCCTTACCACAGTATGCGCGCGCTAGAGCTCATGGGTAGTTGAGTTCTCATTGCGGTCAAGCGGCGATCTTCCGTAGTGCTGCTTTAATACCAATGTATCAACACAACAAGTAGGCGTTTCTCCAGGATCACAACAAATCACAAACTTTCATATATACATCCCACTGATAAAAAACAATAATGATCATAATAATAAACAGAAAAAAAAATAAAAATGTACAATATTATTATTATTATTATAATCTCTGACTCATCTCTGACCCCAAAGACCTGACGCCGGTCTGAAGGTCCCACCGTCAGATGTCTCTGCGGTCGGTTCACTTTGACTTTGCTCGGTGATAAAAATAAACCGTTAACACTTCTTTTTGTGAGAGCAGCATCACTCTGCAGCTGCCCAAACATTAAAGTCTGATCACAAACATGTCCTCGGCCTCATGTGGGTCAGGAGGTGCAGCTCGAGGTTGGTCTGATTCCTGATGGAGCAGATCTCACGCTGATCAAAGCTCATCACTCAGCCCTCAGAGTGTATCGCACTGTCTGGATATAAACACGAGTGCACAGGCAAAACATTTCCTCCTCAGAGACCCTGACTCTAAACACCACTCCTCCACCGCATCATCTGTCATCACGCAGCGCTGCACATGGAGGACAACACCTGCGCCGCAGACCACGCCGCCGTTCTCATGGACATCAAACAATGAAGGAATGTCACAAAAACAAAAGAGCCGAGGCTACTACGTTTCGACAGCAGAGGAGTCATGGAGCAGTGAGGCCTGGGATCAATCAGGCTGCATCAGGAGGGGAGATAAGAGCTGGACACTCCAACAGGAACACGGTCCAACAGATTTCAGCATGAGGGATGGATGTATTTCTGCATACTGAGGACGTTCTGCTTTGAAGCGCGATGAAGTCTGCAGATACCTGAGAGTCCAAGCTGCTTTCACACATGCAGCCCTGATATCAACCTAAAAACACCAGGACTGTGGTGGGAAAAGTTTGAATTTTAGATTCTGATGATACAGTTTATCAAAGATCTTGGACTCTGGACTCTAGAGCAGTGGAGACACGTTCTCTGGAGTGACCAATCACGCTTCCTCATCTGACAATCTGATGGACCAGTCTGGGTTTGGAGGTTGCCAGGAGAACCATACTTGTGGGACTGCATTGTGCCAAGTGTAAAGTTTGGTGGAGGGGGGATTATGGTGTGGGGGTGTTTTTCAGGAGCTGGGCTTGGCCCCTTAGTTCCAGTCAAAGGAACTCTGAATGCTTCAGCACACCAAGACATTTTGGACAATTCCATGCTCCAACTTTGTGGGAACAGTTTGGAGCTGGCCCCTTCCTCTTCCAACATGACTGTGCACCAGAGCACAAAGCAGGTCCATAAAGACATGGAGGACAGAGTCTGGCCTGCACAGAGTCCTGACCTCAACACCTTTGGGATGAATTAGAGCAGAGACTGAGAGCCAGGCCTTCTGGTCCAACATCAGTGTGTGAGCTCACAAATGCTCTTCTGGAAGAATGGTCAAAAATTCCCATAAACACTCCTAAACCTTGTGGACAGCCTTCCCAGAAGAGTTGAAGCTGTTATAGCTGCAAAGGGTGGACCCACGTCAGATTGAACCCTATGGATTAGGAATGGGATGTTATTTAAGTTCATATGTGAATACTTTTGGCATTATAGTGTATCAACAACACCCAGAAACACTGCCGGCTATTCTGGGCCGAGCTCATCTGAGATGGACTGAGGCAAAGTGGAAAAGTCTGCTGTGGTCTGAGTCCACATTTCAGACTGTTCTTGGACATCATGGACGTGGTGTCCTCCAGGCTAAAGAGGAAAAGGACCATCCAGACTGTTATCAGAGCAAAGGTCAAAAGACAGCATCTGTGATGGTGTGGGGGGTGTTATGCCCATTTCATGGGTAACATGCACATCTGTGAAGCTGTGAAGAGTTCCAGCAGCAGGGACTAGACTGACCTGCTGCAGTGACAAAAATCACCTGTTGGTGTCTTCAACCCAGAGTTTGACTCTTTGGTAAACCTGCCTCTGTTCCAGCTTTTTTTTTTTTTATGTGTGTGCAGGCATTTGTTTATATTTGTTTTGGATAGTTTGCTAAAACTTCTGAATTTCTATTGTTCAGATTTTTTGTTTGTCTGAAAAAATTGTTTTGTTTTGTTTTTATTGTGTATAAATGTTTTGTACAACACCAACCTGCCAATGGGACTAGAGATGGAAATTAGCTACACCGCTGTAATCTCACATCTTTACATTCATATGTTCATTAACATGTATTGTCCCATCTTTTAAAAATCTACAAATCTACAAATGAGAAAATGTTCAATGTTAATTTTCTTTTACATCTTCCGGATAAATAAATATTCATTCATTCATTCAGTTTAAGATGAGTTAATATTCGGAAAACCAGAAAGAATTTTTCAGCTTGAACATCAAATATCTTGTCTTTGTTCCAAAAGGATTTGCAGATCTTTTTATTCTGTTTCTATTGTTTAACCAGCGTCCCAACTTCATTGGAAACAGGCTTTTTCAGCTGTAACCATGTCTCATATTCATTAGATTTAAAGTTTATTCAGTGAATGAGCTGAAATCTTGACCAGGATGAATCCTTTCCACTGTCGGTGCAGGTCATCGGTGAACAGAGAGCGTTTATATGCCACCTGCCTCTGACCTCCACATGTGGGTCAAATATTTTTCTGTGTCTCTGATCCTGAAGTCCAGGCCGTCCATCATGGCAGCACCTTTGAAGTCCCGGCGCTGCCTCGTTAACGTTTATGCCTCCTTCGGCCTGTTTGTCGCAGGGATTTATTGCCCTGGTGCACCACGAGGCCTCGTTCTGCCCTCAGTATGCAGATTTACGGAGGTGTTCAGTCTGTGTTTCATTTAGTCACAGTGGGAGCAGAGCCCGGAGGTTAATGACCGGAGAGTAAATCTTCCTTATTGATTCTTTGCTCTTGTTTCTCTGATGAGGGTCGAGTCCTCAGACTGTAACCGCCTTCTGACTCAGCTGATTTACATCCAGAGAGAGTTTTGGACTTCTGCCTGATCAGCGCAGACCTCCTAAACTTTTATTTTATTTTATTTAACTCGATAAGTCCCTTTGTGATCAGGGTGACAAGGCCAGGATTTGGACAGCACACGTCATAATAAAGACAAATTTAAGACTAGAAAAGCAATCAGAAAGTGCAGACTTGTTCCAACCGTGGGTTTTCCACAACCCCTTGTAAAGGATACAACTCTGAATCACCACATCCTGAAAATTTCAGCAAAAATCTGTCCGGAAGTTTTTGTTTAATCTTGCAAACAAACAAATAACAAATGCAAAAACATAACCTTTTTGGTGGAGGCAAACGATTAAACAGAATACAACAACAAGAAAAAGAATATTTAAGTGTCTTGTTAGCAGCTAAATTGACTTTAAGTGCATTAGAATAATGTGAATTTAACATGAAACAGTTTATGATGTGATATTTCACTGCTCAGGTGCTTCACCTCTTTTATTATTACTTTGAAACTGGATGGGGATTATAATTTAAGGGTACATTTTAATTTTAAACTTCTGTGGTCATGCACAAGAATGAAAAAATGTTTGTGATTCTCAGTGTGGTGCTACAGCAGGATCTAAAACAGTGATCCAATCTAATGAAATTTAAAATTAGGGCTGTCCCGATACAACTTTTTCACCTCCAATATGATACTGACATTACAGTCTTGAGTACTGGCCGACACCGATATCAATCCAATACGATATCAGCAGGAATCAAACAGACGTTTATTCCTTATTTTTGTAGGATGGACTGTAAGAAAAGGCTTGATCAGGTGAGATAACTCAAACAGAGAACAGTAGTTAGCAATAGTAGGGATGAGAAAAACTGACCTATTTGTTTTAACCAATGGGTTCAATAAATTTAAACCTTAACCCACATAATATGTAAAAAAAAAAAAAAAAAACGGTATTGTGGGTCATTTTACTGAGTATATCCACTCAACCCAGTAAAAAAAACAGGTTTAATCGATAACAAACTTATTTTAGATTATATAAACATTTAGAAAAGAAAAATACATTTCATTTGCAACCATTTTCCCAGGCTTTCAGTGTTTAACATTTCAGTTTTCTCCACATGATGGACAGAATGTAAGTGTGTGTGTTTTCTGCAGATTTAGACAAGAGGTACTTGTTTTCTTGTCCTCTTGAGAAGGACAGACCTGAGTCTGACCTTTTCAATGACAGCCACAAAATTTCTTAAAGATGCTATGAGGAGAATCTATTACCTGCGACATAAAGACTCTGCTACCCATGAGCACGCACGGCGACTGTCGTAATGCTGCGTTCCAGTAACCTCAGAACTGGGAGTGACATCATCTCCGACTTATCGGCGTTCCAGTTGAAGTCTGAAAAAAACATGCCAATCTTCCAGGCTATTGTTAGCTGTTGTTAGCACGCCCTGTGTTGTTGTATGAAGAATGTGATTATCACTATGGCAGCAGTTTTGTAAATATAAGTCTAACAATACTATGTATACAGCTGATCTAGAGCGACACACCCCAGTCAGAAGTGCAAATAAATTGATTATTACAGGAGCTAAATAACTGTTCACACTGGGGGCATCCATCTTCCATTGTCAACTCGGGGGTGGCGAGGTTTCACCGAGTTCCCAGTAGGAAATTCAGACTTCGGGGGACGTTCCAGTTGCAGTTTCCTACTCAGAACTCGGAAATTCCTACTTCTGACTACAACTGGAACGCACCAAAAGACGTGAGCCAAGCCGAAGCTATATTTGTTGTGATGCTAATGAATGCAGCTCAGACCTTCCTCAGAACTCTGCATTGCTTTACAACTTCTTTTTTCAACAACTTACAGGATGTAAAGTCATGAGGTAATGTATCTCTTTCTAGTTACGTAGCGGTAGTTTTTGATGTGTGACAACAAGCAATTTTTGGAAAACTTAGTATCGTAGTTTTGTAGCCGGCTATATATGGCTACTTACAGCCCGGTGCTCTAAGACGTGTCCGAATAATATAAATTTGCTCTAGTTTTAATTGTCTTGTTCCTGAAGTTGAGTATTCAGGCCAGTCCAGCCCTGTCTGACCCGACCCGACCGGAAGGCTAAGGAATAGCATTTATAGATAACCTATTTAGATGCTATAAAACTCATCTTAAAGTGAGTATTTCCATCAGGCATATATCTAAAAGGGAGACTTTTTTGTAATTACTTAGAAGCTCCTCACAGTCTCTTTAAAGAAGAAGAAAAAAAGATTGCCAGAACTTGGTCAAAACAAAAACTGAAATGGGTCATATTGACCTTTAACATAAAACAAGGGTTAAACATTAGAATATAATACAGTAAAATAAAATAAATGAAAAATAAATTAGAAGACCCTGAAAAGTAACCTCAATAAATCCAGTAGAAACAAAACATATATTTTTAGATTGCAAAGTAACCACTGTGTTTAACTTTAACATAAGCAGATTCTACAACTGAATTAAATAAATATAATATATATGCATATGGACTGCTTGTATCGGAGTGCTTATATCGGATAGTTTAGATGCAGGCTGACACAATCTGATATTTGTTTTTTTGCTTACATTATTTTCAGTTTTGTTGGTTGTTATTGTTTGGCCTTGGTTTTGCTTTCCTTTTTGTTTGTTTTATTGTTAAAACTTTGAATATTTTCAAAGAAACTCTTTTTTTTTTGTGAAATATGAAGCATTAGTGTTTGCCTGACCGATGCAGAAGAGGTGGGACACGATGAGTTTTACTCCCTTCACTCCTTTCTGAGTATAATGTTTGCAACAGCTAAACCATTTTCTTTCTACTATTTCTGTTTTTATTGCTTTTTAAATTGACTTGAAAAAAATAAGTTTCATTTTAATTCAATAAAAACTGTGAATCATCCGATTGGAGGTCCCAGTGTTCTTCACAGGAAGCTCAGGCTGCAGCTCCACGCCGTCGTCCCGTCAGAGGCTGCAGGACTCGTGTTTTGACTGTTTTATATCTGAAGCTGATTTCCTGTTTACAGCTGTCTGAGCATCTGCTCCTGCAGACTAACTGTCTCTTTTTGGCTGACAGAGCCTGAGAAAATCCTCACAGAGCTTCAGTCCACGTTCTGGGTTTGAAGCCCCTGACTCAGTATTTAGATCTGCTGTTGTTTGTCATGCATGTTTGTGCGTGACAGTTCATCTCCGTACTCAGACGGCCACAGCTTCCTGCCGCAGACACACAGATGAGGAGTTCATCCTTAATGAGAAACTACTGACCAGCAGAAACAGCAGAGATCCAGAGACTGAGCGTCAACCTGAGAAAACTCAAACAAGGTGCCCTGCTGCGCTGGACAGACTCTGAGTTATTTTTAAATATGGATGAAAATGTTGAATATGAACCACATCCAGGATGTCCTGAGGTCTCTGTTCTCCATCGTCTGTGTTTTTGGATTGTTTATTAAAGAGACTGTGAGGAGCTTCTAAGTAATTATAAAAAAGTCTCTCTTTTAGATATCTGCCTGATGGAAATACACACTTTAAGATGAGTTTTATAGCATCAAAATAGGTTATCTATAAATGCTATTCCTTAGCTTCACGGTCGGGTCGGACAGGGCTGGACTGGCCTGGATACTCAACTTCAGGAACAAGACAATTAAAACTAGAGCAAATTTATATTATTCAGACACGTCTTAGAGCACCGGGCTGTAAGTAGCCATATATAGCCGGCTACAAAACTACGATACTAAGTTTTCCAAAAATTGCTTGTGGTCACACATCAAAAACTACCGCTACGTAACTAGAAAGAGATACATTACCTCGTGGCTTTGCATCGTGTAAGTTGTTGAAAAAAGAAGTTGTAAAACAATGCAGAGTTCTGAGGAAGGTCCGACCTGCATTCATTAGCATCACAACAAACACACGCTCTGGCTTGGGTCACGTCTTTTGGTGCGTTCCAGTTGTAGTCAGAAGTAGGAATTTCCGAGTTCCGAGTAGGAAACTGAAACTGGAACGTCCCCCGAAGTCTGAATTTCCAACTGGGAACTCGGTAAGGTCAGACTTGAGGCAGAAGTTCAACCAAGAGTTCAACAAAAGTTCTCGCAGTTTCACAAAAACACAGGAGCAACTACAGGATGTGAAATGGGGAAACTGGCCCCCCTCAGACCTTAACTGAAACCACGGTTCTGTCTAACTGCAATTGCACCTATGTGACTTGTGAAACATTTGACCTGTTGAACAAACATGTTTGAACTGATCTGCCCAAACATAATATGTTTGAATAACTGTTAGCATAAAATGACATCTTTGGACAAATGTTAACATTAGCTTGTATATAATTCTAACATTTATATTGAATTTCTTTTTGTTTAATCTCATTTACTTGTTAAAATATGAAATATTTATTTTCTAACGTATGTGTTTGGTAATGCTTTGCTGTGCATTCACACTCATGTAGGAGTCTTCGATAAACAGGTGTAGGCATGACTGAGAGTATCCGCCTCTAACCAATAAGTCGTGTACTTATTAGGAAGTCCTGTCCAACATAACATCCTTTTTCACAAGCAGTACACAGAGATTGACGTGTGTGAGAAAAAAGTTCTAAAAAGTAGATAAAAATGGACAAAAACAGAACAAGAACAGTCCTTCTATGCAACACGCGCCAGACTTCATTATTTTATGGTAAAAAAGTCAAATATTGTTCCACTTTACAGCTTTATATTCTGCATCATATCACAAACTTATAGCCAACATTCATACCTTTTCAACTGCTTTTTAATCAAATAGCTAATCACTCAATCACATGGCAGCAACTCAACACGTTTCATAACAATACAATAACATAACCTTGGCCGAGGTACATAACCCCCTTTCTATATTTAACCCCGTCACTGCTGCAGCTTGTTGATTTACGTTTTGACCAAATTATGCTGACAATTAGATGTCAGTGTTTGATGTCATATTGATGTTGAACCGACATCAGATGCCCACTTTACACATATTAATATATCATCTGTAATGTTTGCATGAATACTTATTTAAATGCACACTCTTGTATTTATAATCATATATCTTCTAATTAAGAATATACAAACAATAAGCTTCAAGTCAAAAATATCCAAAACATTCATTCTAATCCACATTTACTTAACCAGTTGATTTAAAGATCTTACTTTAAGGAATGAAAGTCAAAAATAAGGCACCGAGCTGCTTGTAATGAAGAGAAAATATCTGCCAATGAAACAAAGTTTGGCTCAGTAAGGGTCTGAAACTCAGGTTTAATATCTGATCAAGCAACTCAGGTCTTATTTTTTTAGTTTTTAAAGCTTCAAATTAGATCTTAATCCAGAAAATGGTGGATTACAAGTAGTGTAGTGCAGGGGTGGGCAACAGGCGGCCCAGGGGCCATGTGTGGCCCTTAACCTCACTCAATGCAGCCCACCAATCATTTCCCAAAAATAACAAAACAAAATGGAAATGTAAAGTCACAAAAAAACAGTTACTAAATATGATTTATCAGGTAATGCATAAATTAGGATCAGTAATAAACTATGCTTACTATCGGTAGATTGTCAGTAAATGCTTTGTTCTCTAAAAGTAATTAAAGTTCTTATTTTGCTCTGATTGTACCTCTAAAAATGTTTTATGAGGCATTAAAATATAATTTATAGCATTGGTTAAAAACCATATTTGAAACTAATAGTAATGGTAAAATATTTGTGCTTTAAAAACTTTATTGCACTAAAGAGGAGCTTAATTTAGCTCTATAGTTATGTGTCATGCTCAGCAGTCATGAATTTTTAATTGTGTTAGAATATTCAAGTGTTGGTAAAATCCTTTTTTCAACTTTTTCTTTGCTATTTTTGTTTCTTTATATATTTTCCATTATTGAGAGTGCCCAACAACATATAACAGTGCGGCCCTCTGGCACTGAAAAAGAAATGAATGTGGCCCTTTTGGTGCACCCCTGGTGTTGTGAGTTTTTTTTGTCTTAAAAATTGGACAAATCACCTGAGTTTTTCAGTTTGGAGGATGAGCAGCTGCTTCTTCTTCCCTGCTGACCCCGCGGTTAACCTCCACCATCCACGCTGATATAAATATCCTACAGTGCGAAGGAAAGGATGATCTCAGCCTGTTTTACACTGGTGTGTTTCATGTTAAAGCTGTTACAGGTTTGTGTTTGAACATGTGTGTTCGGCACAGAAACATAAAGAAACTACCTCCGGTTATTGTAATCCATGTCGGAGGACACGTGTGTCCGGTGTTTAAACATGATGGAGTCCATATGTGAGACAAGCTGCAGGTTTGTTTTCGTCTGTCCAGGTTTGTTCCATTTATCATAGCAGCACCGTCAGGACAGTAAACAAACTGTTTATCTGAGCTCCGCTAATGGTTTCTGTCTGGTTCTTCACCAAAGCAGGATCAGAGTCATCATGAGAGGCTGCTGCACATCTTCTCTCACAATCACTTTGGCTGTTTTTGTTAGCCTTTTATTCTCCGAGGTTTAAACTGAAGCTGATTTATCTGCACAGGCTGAAAAATAACTAAAAGATAAACTAGTCAGTGAGAGGGAATCAGTACAGTTCAGATCAATAAATCAAATCAATGGTAGTTCCTGCACACAGCTCACATATATGTATGTATCAGTGTGACCTTGACAAACAGTCATGATGACCTGCTCCGCTCATGAGCATCAACCACCAACAGAAACATCATTTAACATTAATTCATACTTTTAGATAGATACTGTTACATAATTCAGCATAAATAGAGACTCTGCTACCCATGAGCACGCGTGGCGACTGTCGTAATGCTGCGTTCTAGTAACCTCCGAACTGGAAGTGACATCATCTCCGACTTATCGGCGTTCCAGTTGAAGTCGGAAAAAACATGCCGATCTACCAGGCTATTGTTAGCTGTTGTTAGCACGCCCTGTGTTGTTGTTCACAAATATCACATGAAGAATGTGATTATCACTATGGCAGCATTTTTGTAAATATAAGTCTAACAATACTATGTATACAGCTGATCTAGAGCGACACACCCCAGTCAGAAGTGCAAATAAATGGATTATTACAGGAGCTAAATAACTGTTCACACTGGGAGCATCCATCTTCCATTGTCAACTCGGGGGTGGAGAGGTTTCAAATTCCGACTTCGGGGGGCGTCCCAGTTGCAGTTTCCTACTCAGAACTCAAAATTCCTGACTACAACTGGAACGCACCAAAAGACTTGACCCAAGCCAAAGCATGTGTTTGTTGTGATGCTAATGAATGCAGCTCGGACCTTCCTCAGAACTCTGCATTGCTTTACAACTTCTTTTTTCAACAACTTACAGGATGCAAAGCCACGAGGTAATGTATCTCTTTCTAGTTATGTAGCGGTAGTTTTTGATGTGTGACAACAAGCAATTTTTGGAAAACTTAGTGTCGTAGTTTTGTAGCCGGCTATATATCTCTACTTACAGCCCGGTGCTCTAAGACGTGTCTGAATAATATAAATTTGCTCTAGTTTTAATTGTCTTGTTCCTGAAGTTGAGTATCCAGGCCAGTCCAGCCCTGTCCGACCCGACCATGAAGCTAAGGAATAGCATTTATAGATAACCTATTTTGATGCTACAAAACTCATCTTAAAGTGTGTATTTCCATCAGGCATATATCTAAAAGGGAGACTTTTTTCTAATCACTTAAAAACTCCTCACAGTCTCTTTAATGCATGAATTATTTAATTCAAACAGAAAGGAATACTTAAAAAAATATATATATACATATATATATATATATATATATATACTTAAAAAAACATATATATACATACATATATATATATATTTATATATATTTGTCCTTTAAAACAAGTAAATAATCCTGTTAGTTTTTCAGAAATATAAATCGTTATTTAGTGGAACTTAAATAAAGGTCCACAAACCCATGTCTCTGAAAAACATTTAATAGGAGTAAATGAAAAGAAAGAGCAAAATCTGAAGTCGATGTATTGTTGCTATTTAAACAACTATTCACTCGTGAATTACACCAAAAGTTAAAATAAATATACAAAATGATGTGAAATCTAATAAAGACATTATATCCAATATGCTGTTCTTTGGCTATTTTGAATTTTTGATGTGTGGTAAAAATACGGAAATAATATTTTTATGAAACTTTGAACAAAGGTTTGGGAATTTACCACCTGGCATTGGACATAGTACTGTAATCTAAAGGGAATAAAATTGCCCCCATGCATGTAAGGGTTAATGTTAGACTGATCTCTCATGGTTGTGTTGATTATTTATACATAGTAATTATCTTTACAACCACATAGACATGAGAACCCTCTGAAAATGAGATGCCACATCCCAAGGAGTTTACCTTTAATCCATTTAAATCCAACAGATATGGAGCTGTATGTACACTAGTTTGCCAAAAGTTTTCACTCATCCATCCAAATAATCAGGCCACGTAAACTGACGGAGCGGGGTCAGCAGATGCTGAGGCGCATAGTGAGAAGAGGTCGCCAACTTTCTGCAGAGTCAATCTCTACAGACCTCCAAACTTCATGTGGCCTTCAGATTAGCTCAAGAACAGTGCAGAGAGCTTCATGGATGGGTTTCCATGGCTGAGCAGCTGCATCCAAGCCTCACATCACCAAGTGCAATGCAAAGCGTGGATGCAGTGGTGTAAAGCACGCCGCCACTGGACTCTAGAGCAGTGGAGACGCGTTCTCTGGAGTGACCAATCACGCTTCTCCATCTGACAATCTGATGGACCAGTCTGGGTTTGGAGGTTGCCAGGAGAACCATACTTGTGGGACTGCATTGTGCCAAGTGTAAAGTTTGGTGGAGGGGGGATTATGGTGTGGGGGTGTTTTTCAGGAGCTGGGCTTGGCCCCTTAGTTCCAGTCATGCCATCACTGGCATCATGTTACCAGTAAATTACTGTAAAACTTACAACAACCCTTTTACAGTGTGAACTTGTTGGTGTGTGAAGGCTTGTCAGCATTTCTAAGGAGAGCCCAAGAAAATATTAGGAACAAATTTTATAGTTTTGTCTTTGGAAGCTACTTGAGTTCTGCTAAGGTGGGGAATTAAAGAAAAACCTGTTTATTTTATACATTTTTTATACAAAATACAGTAAAATCCATCCATACATGTCCCTCCTGCTGCTGATGGATTAAAGTGGAGTCTGTACATTTCCTCATTCAGGTTTCACTGCACACAAACAGACATGCAGGTTTACGAGCAGGGTAAACATGCAGTAATGTAATGATCCGGTGGAAAAATAAGCCGAACCCCTGGTGTTTGGATACCTGCAGTAAATCACGGCATGAGTCAGATGAAGCTCTCAGGTTGATCTGTTTGTTTCTCAGAGTGTTTACATACCTGCAGCTCTGTCTCCTCTGCCCTCTGGAACATCTGGAGGGATGGACAACGTGACTCGACTCAGAGCTCGAGCAGCAGCGAGGCCGAGGATGAGCGCTGCAGTCCTTCAGCCAGGGACACAAACAAACTGATGAGTAACGTTTCTGGGAATTATGAGGGATATTATTGTTGTAGATGATGGTAACATGAGAGGATGGATGTTTGTTATGGGGCTGCAGCAGGTTGATGGAAGCCGTGATGGAATAAATCTGACGGCTTTAACTCACTGATGATGTTTTTGAGTGCAGGATGATGATAATATTTCTCATTTTAAACTCTGGAGTTGATCTCCGGCCGGGTCTCTCACGATCGTCCCATTAGAGAGTCAAAAACAAATATTTTCTAACATTTTACATCATCTTTGTCCCCGAGTGTGTGGTCCTGTTCACACTGCAGGAGGTGGGAAATTTGTCAAATTATTCTTTAATGGCTTTGGTATGTGCTTTAACTTCGATATTCCCTCCTTACTCCACTTTCTCATCTGTCCATCCATCATCCATTTATCAGGCCCCTTGGCAAAAAGTAATTTATTCAAGTGTGCTGCGAGTATATTTATTTTATACTAAAATCAAAGCAGTGTATTTGAAGATTATTGTTATATACTACATTTTAAATACTTAAGAATAGTAGAGTGAAGTACAATTGGCTCATGCTGAAAATTATAAAGAGAAGTCTAAGACTGGTAGAACATTAATTCTAAGATTTTTATACTAAAACTTTTTTCTTATTTTATTTATAAAGTACTAACACTTACCTTCCTGATCCAGGTGTGGAATAAGGTCAGTTCATTGTGTTTACATTTAATTAATCAGAATAAAAATGATTTTCTCTGCACACAGTTTATTTGAGATACAGTTGTACATATTCAAGGTCATATAGTGTTGGTGTTTAAAAGTTTACAGTAAACAGTGTTTGAGCTCAACTGCATTATCTTTCTTTCTTTTTTATTGAGAAAGGCCGTCCACAAGGTTTAGGAGTGTTTATGGGAATTTTTGACCATTCTTCCAGAAGAGCATTTGTGAGGTCACACACTGATGATGGACCAGAAGGCCTGGCTCTCAGTCTCTGCTCTAATTCATCCCAAAGGTGTTCTATGGGGTTGAGGTCAGGACTCTGTGCAGGCCAGTCAAGTTGATCCACAGCAGACTCTGTCCTCCATGTCTTTATGGACCTGCTTTGTGCTCTGGTGCACAGTCATGTTGGAAGAGGAAGGGGCCAGCTCCAAACTGTTCCCACAAAGTTGGAGCATGGAATTGTCCAAAATGTCTTGGTGTGCTGAAGCATTCAGAGTTCCTTTGACTGGAACTAAGGGGCCAAGCCCAGCTCCTGAAAAACACCCCACACCATAATCCCCCCTCCACCAAACTTTACACTTGGCACAATGCAGTCCCACAAGTATGGTTCTCCTGGCAACCTCCAAACCCAGACTGATCCATCAGATTGTCAGATGGAGAAGCGTGATTGGTCACTCCAGAGAACGCGTCTCCACTGCTCTAGAGTCCAGTGGCGGCGTGCTTTACACCACTGCATCCACGCTTTGCATTGCACTTGGTGATGTGAGGCTTGGATGCAGCTGCTCGGCCATGGAAACCCATCCATGAGGGCTGGACAATATTACCTAATCTTAATATGTGGGTTGATTGGTCTATAAGACAGCAGGAAAGACGAAATGTACCAAAACAGTCACGCGTCTAACACGTCTGAAAAGTGAAGAATGAAAAGCAACGAGGGCACACCACTCCAACATCACCATCTCCAACATCACAACCCCAACATCACAAACCGGGACTAACAACAACAACAACAACAACAAAAAAGGATTACGTGGAACGAAGGATTATGGAATATGTCAAATACGGACACTAAAAGGGAGTCTAGAATTATGTAAGACCTCTATAAATGAATAAAAATGCATAATAACTTGTTAATATGTGGAAAAAAGGAGACTAAGTACTAAATATTGAGAAAATGGGGACGGGACTAGATAAGCTCTGCTTCTCCCGTCTACCCTTTCGGACATGAACATTTGATCAACTATTGACAATGTGTGATGCTGTATAACTGTGTTGACATGACCGAAATAAATAAATGAAATGAAATGAAATGAAATATCATGATTAATTGAAGGTCCTACCTTGATTATAGTTTGATGAACTATTATTTTGTGATGGAACAAATTAGTGGTGATACCAATGGTCATGGACACTGTCCACCTGCAGTATTTACGCTTAGCTTCTTTCTGCTTGATGTCCTCTGCACAGAATCCAAAATGTGCCTAAACAATGGAGACAGCATTTTTCTTGGCTAGTAGGTTCTCTGATAGAGTGGTGCTAAAATTATTTGTTCACTTACAAATCTTCAGGGTCCATCTTGTTCATTTTTAAAAATCCTTAATATTGAAAAAGTAGATTTAGTAATTGCAATCAATAATATATGAAGTACAAACCATTTTGGTGAACAAGGTGTTCACACGATTGCATTAAAAGCAAAGGAAAGCTCAAAGACACTGTGACCTTGACTTGTTAGCCTTTGACCCAATTTCCGTCCATCCCTGTTGTTGTTGACATTGTGCAAAGTTTAAAGAAAGTATGCATAAATATTTCTTAGACTGAGAACTGATGGCAGTAATTGGGATAAATAACCATGACAGATTGTTCAAAGTCTTTCTGAAGCAGCTTTTCACATCAGTTAAAGTATTTTTAGGCTTTTGTAATCAACATCTCAGAGCTGTGATCTGAATATGAACCTTTAGCTTCGATCTGTGCACCATGTGTCCGAGCCACTCTTGATTGGATCTGGTTCTGCTCAAAGGTATCAGTTTACACCTCAAAGAAAAGCCCCTGGTCCCCTTTAAGAAATCAGCCTGTGATCTGTTTTTCATTTTTAGAGCTCATCTCCAGCTGTGAGAGAGAGGGACAGATTTCCTGCCTCAGTGACATGAAATTAAAACGATGGTCACGTTCTGCTTCGCTCAGTCCTCACAGCACAAGAGAAGTATCTGTGAAGAAAGTAGTTTAACAAACACCTGCTGGACACTTAATAAGGTACAACAGCTTTTAATCAACCAGCTAATCATCGAATCACTCTGCAGCAACTCGATCCATTTAGTTACCCTGAGCAAAAGGTAGTATACTTAAAGTTCATTTTATTAAGTATGCTAGAGTATTGAAGGTAAACAGCAGACCATGTACTTTTAGTGTATGAGAAACTATAATAATTTAATATTTCTTTGAACTAAATTGGAACATTTTTTTAAATTATGAAAGTACAATATCAGGTGTACAACAAGTACATTTATCTATATACTATTAGTGCACTCAGTATATACTTCTAGTCCACATTTTAATTTATTAAAGTATGCTTAAAGTATACTTTTATGAACCAAAAATTACTACTTTTGCTATTGTTTAATTGTTGTTATACTTTTAGTATACTTGTAAGTTTACTTAATATATTACTCAGCATTCTATGTACATACGTAAAGTATTCTTAAATTTAACTCATACTGTGTGTATACCAGACCACAATGTCTATTCAAAATACCTGCTTCACTTATTAAAGATGTGCATTTCAAAAACAAAGAACCTCTATAAAATCAAGCTCTTCTTTGAAATTTTTTAAAAATAAATGTAAGCAAAAGTCATAAATTTACCTTATTCTGTACTTTAATCAATATGTAATAAGTGTCAGTACTTTGGGGCAGGAAGAAGTTAAAAAATATTCTAAGGTACAAGTATAAGGTTTGTGTTAAAGTATAGGTGTATGTAAGTATTAATGTACTTAGTCTTAGACTTTTCTTCATAGTTTTCTTTTACTTTTCACTATTTCACTTTTCTTAAGTATGTAAACATAGTATAAAAGTACCCTTCAAGTACACTATCTCAGTTTTAGCATACAATAAGTATACCCATGTTCTGCTGAAGGTCAAACCAAGCATCAGAATGAAGAGGAAAGTTAAACTGGGAAAGATGAGCTGTGTTTGAAGGGCGCCCTCACAACACACCTCATCATCCATAACAAGTGTTATCTCAAGACACTTAACAATTGAGCTGAAGCCATACTTTTCATATGGATACATATATATGCATTTTACATACATACATTTATACAAATCAATGCCAGGATGCACTGTCTGGCTAAGTAACAAGATTAACTAACTATGTTCCAGTTCATCTTAAGTGGCTGCTTGGAAAAATACAGATAAATACATAAAATAAAAATAGATTAAATAATTAAAAGGAGGTATTAATGATAAATCATCACCGGTATAGATCCTTCAAACAGCCTACATAATTAGATTTATACAAACTTTTATCTTTAGATTGTGTGAATATTGTCGTCGCGGTGCGCCTCCCCGTCAGCAGGGGGCGCGCCTGCGCTCTGGCTGTAGGATAAATGCACCTCTTTCTTCTTCTTCTATGAGACACAGCAGCGAGGCAGGATGACAACATTACGGCCCTTCACCTGCGATGATTTATTTAAATTCAACAACATGTGAGTATCATCTTCTCACCTGAGCCACTAAACGTGTATTTATAGCTCGTCGTTCACTGATAATGTGGTTATGAGGTCTGAACTTCCTGTTGTTTTGAGCTGTAGCGTTAGCAAACACAGGCTAGCGGCTAGCTCAACCAAACCCCATGTTAAGGATTGTAGAAACAAAACTGTCTCATTATTATCAGCAAGAAAGAAACGTTTTCATTAAGGAGTGACAGATATTCAGATTTATTTGTGTCCTGTGTACTAATCGGCGAACATTTTAGTTATCCAACATCTGTAGTTTTAGGAATAATTCATTGTTTTCACCTTCTTAAGCTAACTAGCTAGCTTGAATAAAGTAGTACCTTGTTAGCAACAATAATAGAACAATATGTCTGAAAGATGCACCATATGAATGATAAGTTTGTACTCAATAATTCGGCTTATACTTCTGTTCATTCCAGTGATAGTCGTTTAATGTAGAATCATATTTGTGTGCATTAGCATAGAAGAGTTATGGTGCTCTGCTGTTAGTGTACAATGTTTGATCAAATAATTTCATACATTAAACCAATGAAACCTGTAAAAAAAGAATTAAAACAAAGATTTCTAAAGCTTTAGATTTATTTTTTAATGTTCTTTATCGTGAAGGTAGTTTCACGTAAGATAAAGTGTTTTTATTTTGTTTGTTTTTTGAGACTTTCTTGGTTGTTTTTATTGCCTTTGCTTTATTCGATTAGAATCGATTAGATAGAAACTTATTAACCCTTTGGGAAACTCCCTCAGGAAATTAAGAATATACATCTTATAGATAGGGGTGGGCGATATGGCAAAAATATCATATCACGATTTTTTAAAAATAAAATCACGATCACGATTTTATCACGATTCTTTTTTACGTTGATTTTTCTAGACTAACTTGCATGTCAGACCATTTTTTCCCATGTTTAACAGATAAAACATGTAAAACTCTAAAAGAAAAAAGAGACAATTTAAACCAAAGAAACTTTCTGAACAGGTTTTAGTTTAAATAGTGCAGTTTTTAACAATAAGATGTGCAATAAATTAGAGCTGGGCAAAAAATCGCTTAATCCGATTAATTCGAGTTAATTTCTGCAGAGGATTTAAAAAATTAAAAATCGAGATTTTTATTCTTGCCTTAGTCCAATTGTATATAGTTGCAATTTTTGAAAAAAAAATCACAATTTTCATGATGGTCGGCCTTGTAGGGTTTGCACAAGCACATTTATAGGCTTGTATTTGTTATTTAAGTAGATTAAATACTGATCAGAGAGTTTCATGCTAATACTGTAAAAATACCTCAGCCTTTTAGTGTTTATGTAGACAAACCTGCCTACGTTTATACTACATAATCAACCTTTTATGACCCAGACTTTGACTTTAAGATGGAAACATTTAGACAACATAAAGGCAAAACTTGATTTGTTTCATTTTTATGTCACTGGTAGTTTTGTTTCTTTTAGGGAGGGAAAAATCAATTAAAATCGTAAATCGAGTGCTGTGGAAAAAAAATTGGATAATTTATTTCTAGGCCATATCGCCCAGCCCTACAATAATGTAAACATAAAAGGTGATGAACAACAATAAAGTGCACTTTTGTAACATAAAAACTGATTATTATTGATTAGCCATGTGGTGCAGAACAGTTTAACCTTTAACCTTTGTTTTCTGTGTTTCTCCAAACAGAAACCTGGACCCTCTGACAGAGACTGTATCCTTCATTTAGTATATGTATATATATTTATGAATCTTTGTTCTCTTATTGTTCATGTAAATAATAATTAATGCCACACCAGGAATAGTTTCACTAACATCGAGGTCAGATGAAGTTGGTTGTCTCTGTTGAGTATTTGCAGCATGACGGACTTTCCCACCTTTGACTGAAGTATCTTTGTGTAAAATCATTTTTCTCTGTCTAAAATAAGTCTGCAGTTTTCTTTGACCGTCGCTCTCCAGTATGGGATCCCGTTTTACCTGCAGTACCTGGCCCACTGGCCCGAGTACTTCATTGTTGCCGAGGCTCCTGGTGGTGAGCTGATGGGCTACAGTAAGTTTAACTTGAACTCAGACTTTAACAGAATGGACTAGGGCTCAACAATTAAACTGCAAATTAGATTAAATCACAATATGGCTTGTTGCAATTTTCAAATCGCAGAAGGTTCAATATTTTCAGCCCAAAATGTGTTGAACATTTTGGCATTGTGATGTCATTTTTTGCAATTTCATGCCTATTTTTTTTTTTACCTCTATTCATTCACTTTTTTCCCACTTTTGGACCATTTTTACCTTTTTTAACCCTGTTTTTACAACTTTATGTCTATTTTGCCCCCATTCATCTTTTTTGGCCACTGTCAGAAACATTTTTGGAATTTTTACATGTTTTTTGAAATTTAATTTCAAATTTAATTCCCAATTTTGCTGCCATAATCAATTTTCCTAAGCCACTTCTGGATTTTTTTGCCAATTTTTTGGCAATCTCATACCTATTTTGCACCTACTTATTAACCTTTTTCTGCTTTCATACCATTTTTACCCAGTTTTTACAATTTCATACCTATTTTGCTTCTGTTCCTCACTTCTCCACTTTTTCTCAAATCTTTTATCCTTAGATTAATTTAATGTCATATTGGTTTAACTATAAAAAGATCTACTGCTTATGTTTGTTTAAGAATACATAAGATGAGGAACATTAAAACAATTGCAGAGTAAATCGCAATATTGGGGAAAAAAATTGCAATTAGATTATTTTCTCAAATCGTTCAGCCCTAACTCTGACTCGTGTCTGGTGCTTCTCCTGCAGTCATGGGGAAGGCGGAGGGATCTGTGGCGAGGGAGGAGTGGCACGGTCACGTCACGGCTCTGTCCGTCGCCCCGGAGTTCAGGCGCCTCGGGCTCGCCGCCAAACTGATGGAGATGCTGGAGGAGATCTCAGAGAGGTTTGTGGCAGCGAATCACAGGAGGGCATGGATTTAAAGAGTTTCTGATCAAGTACATCATACAGACAGAAAGAGTGTTTCAACATAAAAACTTTTTACACTCAAACTTCAACCTGCTCAGCCCCTTTTTTAAGCCTTCTGCTCCAAGATGACACACTCATAAAGAAAAGAGTGAATCTCTGCAAAAACAAGGTCTGTTTGAATTATTCTGGTGTCATAATAAAGTAAGACTTGAGAGATTAGTCCAGATGTGAATTATCAGTATATTTGTTACTGGGACAGAGGAAATGAAGATAGAAGTCAGAATCATCTGAACATTTCATCCTCGCCTAAAAAAACAAGTTTTTATTGTGAATATCTCTTTGGAATGATGCAGCTGCAGCTTTAGAACTCTATGAATGAATGTGAAAATATGTGAACATTACTTCTGCCAAGTTTGAGTCTGATAAAGTGATGCAGAGCAAAGTTAGAGAGGTTTTACTACAGAGTGGTCAGGCCCAATCTTGGCACAGTTTGGCTCCATTAGTCCCATTTGACATTTCTGATATACCAAACTTTAGATTTCACTTTTATGTCACTTTGGTGTTCATTACACCCAATTACAACAGTTTCTATCTTCACCTGCTTATCCGTGGCAGTTTTTGACTGTTTTTAAACAAAAAAATATATTAATAAAGAACTACATATATTGTTTTTGTTTCTCTTTGTTAAAAATCAAGCAGAACTCTCTACATTTTCCCATTCAAATAAATCCATACAAATCAACCCAAGTTTGAATCAAAGTGAAACAGATTTGGTTATCTGATAATTCATTTGTTTGGTGTTGACGTTTTGTTTGGTTTGTGTAGCTGAAAACTTCCTGTTTAATTTGATGTGCAGCATGACTATATTTCTACATGAATCATTTTCTTTTTGTTGGAGAGCATGAAGCATTCCTGAAATCAGGGACTTTGGGGCTGAACAGGTTAAAGTTTGATTTTAAATTCTCTCCTTTTTAGTGTCTTATAAAAAATGACGTCCTCCTCACTCAGGTGTTGACTTCATCATTCCCCATGGTCTCGTTTTGCAGGAAGGGCGGCTTCTTCGTGGATCTCTTCGTGCGAGTCTCCAATCAGGTGGCGGTGAACATGTACAAACGTTTGGGCTACAGCGTCTACAGGACGGTGATCGAGTATTACTCAGCGAGTAACGGAGAGCCGGACGAAGACGCTTACGGTGAGAAGCAGAACCAGAATGTTAAAGAAGATAAACAGTTAAAAATCCACAGAATATTTGTTTTATGCAGGGGTGGGCAGCTGGAGGCCCAGGGGCCACATGTGGTCTGCCACCTCAATAAATGTGGCCCGCCAGTCATTTCCAAAAATCAACAAAATGTAAACATGAAGAAAACTCCAATAGAAATAGTTCTATTTTATCTAGATTCATAGTTTCAGTGTTTTTGCCAGTAATTGAAGAACTTCCTTTGCTATGAAAGTGTCTCTAAATCTTGTTCATGAAGCGTTAGCACATTAAATCAATTATAGCTCAGTCCTGTATCTACAAATAAACTGATAAACACAAGAAAGTTTCATTTATCCGCCACGGAAATGTTTCACTCGTCTGTCTGGGAAAGAGCCGTCTAAAAATGTTCAGGGACAGAACCTTCCAAAAAAACAGCAGCTTGTGATTGTTCGGCTCATCACAGACTATAGACAGACATCTGTAACGCTGTCTATAGATGTCTGTCATCTATCCAGTCATTAGACCAAACATGACCAAGATATTTAATTTCCTCACACACATCAAGAGGGCCGTCGAACAGATAAAAGAAAACCTTGATTCTAACTTTATATTGAACCTGCACGAAGCACATGAATGGAGAGGATTTTTGTTTAAAGGAAAGTCATTTTTCAGGAGTAAAGTAAAATAATCCTGAGTTGTGCCTCGCCATCCTGGTGAATTTACCTTAAACATCCCAAAATGAAGCAGGTCTAAGGAAAAAACTCTTTTTGCCCAGGTAATAAAAATTAAACCATAACCTAAGACATGCCTGTACGAGAGTTGGCATCCAAAAAAAAATGCTGTGATGCCTTAAACTGAAGTTTTTATTTTAAAGGAAGTTCAGTAATTTGACTTGGACGTTTTTTTCTTTAAAAAAATCATCTGCTTGTCACTTTACAGTCTGAACAGCAGAGGGCGCTGCAGGGCTAAAGGATCAATTAGAAGTCCTCAAACTTTTATTTATCAAAAACCAAACCAATAATCTAAAGACTCACTTTATTCACATCCATGTGAGATAGTCTGATGTATCTTTTTTAACTTTATCAGTCTTAAATGTTTACATATCAGGCCAAAACCTCTGAACTCATTTCATTGTTTTTTTATACCACAGTGCTGTTAGTCACCTTAAATATTGGTGAGACAGTTTTATAAACTTATTACTCATTCAGAGTACAACTTTATGTATTCAGAAGTATTTTTTTTTAATTTACTAAAAAAATACTAAATATTTTTTTAAAATAAGACTTTAGACTAACTATGATGAGTATCACTTTAAAGAAATATATCAAAATTATCTGAGATGCGTGAGTGGATTTTCTGCCAATATTTTAACTCTTATATTAAGCCCATACAGATATTGATTCTGACATATTCAAATATGTTTTTATTGCAAAATGTGCAAGTCACACTACAGTAAAGCAGTAAAATAAAGCTGGAAGAACAAATCTTCAGACCAAAAACAGCCCTCTTTGGAGCTTTTACCTTTAAAATAAAGATGCAAACCTTTTAAAAGCTTCATACTAAAACTTAAGGCTGAAATACTGTCAGAAATGTGCATATCTGTGGCTAACAATATTAACATTTTAAGCAATTGTCTGACAAAACTGATATAAAACCCCTCAGTTTTTATCCCTCAAGATGATGATATATATATATATTTTTTTTTATAGTTTTTAAGAGTTCTGTAAATTTTCTAAACTGCTTTACCAATTAAAGAAACATTTTAAAACTGAACTTTCAGAAATCAGAATCAGAAATACTTTATTAATCCTCAAGGGGAAATTTTGTAAATTTATATCAAATGTAAATCAGTTGAAACCTGGCTCACTGCTCTTGATGACGCAGCATCCCTGATTAATCCATTAAATGCAGTAAGAAGCCTAGATTTTTATTTATTTTTTAAAGATAATTTAGTCAGAGCAAACGGTTCATTTTCTGCACATTTTCAAAGAAGCGATGTTGATAAAATCTATTTTTTCGATATGTTGCTAACGTTACTTATGATACATTCAGGTACCCTCGGAAACTTGGAAATCTATTGATTTCACCAGTGTTTTCTGTTTCTGGATAGGACAAATGTTTTTTAAATACCACTTATTTTAAAATAAATGGTATTTTGATCATGCAGATGAGATCGGGTATCTAAGAATTAATTCACTCTTGATTGTGAAGCACTTTGTGTTTGTTTTTTTTAACCTGTGAACTTGCTACAGAAATGAAACTTTCTTAATTACTAAAATTTGATGAACCAGTTGATAGCATGAAACACAAAGGAGTTCCGGTGCTTTTCGTTGCTGTGTAGTTGTGATTTTAACACTGTTGTTCTTTTTCTGATTCTAAAATGTTTGTTTTGTGCAGATATGAGGAAAGCTTTATCCAGAGACACGGAGAAGAAGTCGATCATCCCGCTGCCTCATCCCGTCAGACCAGAGGACATCGAATAACAGTAACCCGTGGCTCTCTGCATCGTAATGATCACAGCTCCTCTGTTTGTACATATTCACCTTTTTAACCAGAGAGCCACTGATGGTGTGACTTTAACTCTCAAACTGCAGAAGAAACTCGACAAGCTTCAACTTTAATAGACGTTTTTATGATTCCACAGCTGTGAAGGAAACATGTTCACACAATAAAGAGTCATCGACGGCTGCTTTTGTGGTTTTGTTAAAAAAGAATCAGAGAAGTAGAAAATTCAGTCTTGGTTTAAGTCTGTGACCTCGAGCTCCATCACCCGTCTTTCTCTTCATCCTCACTCCTGCTCTCCTTCCTCTCCCTCTCTCCACCGTCTTCATCCTCACTCCTGCTCTCCTTCCTCTTCCTCTCTCCATCGTCGTCATCGTCACTCCTGCTCTCCTTCCTCTTCCTCTCTCCATCGTCTTCATCCTCACTCCTGCTCTCCTTCCTCTTCCTCTCTCCACCGTCGTCATCCTCGCTGTCGCTCTCGCTGCTGGTGCTGCTCACGTCGTCGTCGTCTCGGTCGTCGTACGTCTGCGGCTCCGTTTCGGCCTCTGCGTTTCTGTCGTTGGAGTCGTTCTCCCGTTGGTCTGCAGGAGCGGCTGAAGGTCGTGACGTCGTCTCCTCGGCTCTTCCTGGCTCCTCCTCCTCCGTCACCTGCTGCCTCTTCCACATCTTCGCCATGGCGAGCAGTTTGAGGTTGGGCTGGTTGGCGGCGTCCTCGGGGAAGATGTAGTCGTAGTACTCCTCCCAGCCTGCGTCCGACTGCAGAGTGAATGAGAAACAGGTTTGGTTTGTTCTTTAACCTCTGAATACAAAAGCACTTTCTGCTTGTTTTTCTTTTCTCTACAATATGAAGTGCAGCATCTCTATAGATTCAGAACAACCATGGCTATAGACTGATGTAACTTAATTATGTCTACATGCAGAGTAAAAAAATGTACAAGCTACAAATCATTGGAAAAACAACAGAAATTGTATTTTTCTAATTATATATATATATATATATATATATATATATATATATATATATATATATATATATATATTTATTTTTTTTATAAAATTAAAAATAAGCAATCAGTACAAACAACACATTTTTAGGTGCCCTAAAGCCTAACGAAAATTTGAAAAATATTGGTATTGGTACTACATTCAAAAAATGTACAACTTTTTTGACCTTAGATATTTGGAAAGCCAGGCCGCTTTAATCCCCGACCTCTATAGATTCAGAAAAACCATGGCTATAGGCTGATGCATCTCAATTATGTCTACATGCAGTTTAACAAAAATAATCTGCTAAAAATCATTGGAACCCTCCCCCAGAAATCCAATTTTTCTAATTTTTTTAATTAAAAAAAATTAAAAACAAGGAATTAGTGCACACAACACATTGTCAGGTACCATAAAGCCTAATATAATTAAAAAAAATGGTGGCGTTGGTACTACATTCAAAGAATCTACAAATTATTTGACCTTGTTAGATATTTGGAGTGCCAGGCCATTTTCACTTCTCTCACATTTTTACTCACTAATGTCTCATTTTTCTCTTAAATATGAAGTCCAGCACCTCTATAGATTGAGAAAACCCATGGCTATAGGCTGATGTATCTCAATTATGTCTACATGCAGTTTAACAGAATTTACAAGCTTAAAATCATTGGGGAAAAAAAGTGAAAATTAAAAATCCTAAATATTTATTAATATTTATTGTATTTATTTTAATTATGTTAATATGATTAATTTACAGTCTACACTGCAGAGGCAATCTGCAAAGCACTCTCTTTTGTAAAACAAGTTTTCTGGGAAAGGTTTGCCCTGCAGCACGCCTTTAAATCACAGACAGCAGGTGATGCTGCTCTGCTCTAATTAGTGCTGAACGGCTATGAGCAGGAATATGAGGCAGTAAGACGCTGCCATGGGACAAAACTTCAAAGATTTTTTGAACAGCGAATTCAAGAAGTACGTGAATCATTCAGGTCTTGTTGAATGTGGTAAGAAGCCTAGATTTTTTTGTTTCTTACAGAATTAAGCAGCAGAAAACGGTTAATTTTCTGCGCATTTTCAAAGACGTCGTGAGAATTGACATGTAAATATAATCCTACGAACTTAAACAAGTGTAGATAGGGCTGGGCAATATATTGATTAAATTAATTCTAATTAATTTCGGCAGAAGATTTAAAAATCAAAAATCAAGATTTTTTTTTCATTCACTGAAATTATAAGTTGTTGCCAAGTTTGGAAAAATATAAATACTGAGATTTTACAGTTTCATAATGGAGGCAATGTCAGGTTTTACACAAGCACTTTAAAAGGCTTTTATTTATTTTTTAAAAATCAGATTAAATATTCTAGACCCTGCAGCAGGTGTTGCTGCTCAGCTCATTAGTTCTGAACGGCTCTGAGCAGGAATATGAGCCTGAAAGACTCTGCCATGGGATGAAAAATTTTTGAAAAACATTTTTTGCTCGGCGAATTCAAGAAGTACGTGAATCATTCAGGTCTTGTTGAATGTGGTAAGAAGCCTAGATTTTTTTGTTTTTTTTGCAGAATTTAGCCGGAGACGACGGTTAATTGTCTGCACATTTCCAAAGAAGACATGAGATTCAAAGTGATGTTGATGAAATCTCAAAAAAATCGCACATTGTCTTCTTTTCTTTTTTGACATGTTGTGATACATTCAGGAACCCTTAAAAGGCAGGAAACTTAAAAATCTCATGATTACAGGAATGTGTTCTGTTTCTGGATGGGACAAATGGTTTGTAAATGCTACTCGTTTAAACATAAGTGGTATTTTGATCGGGTATCTAAGGGTTAAACTCTCTCAGCAGGTTTGTCCAAAGGCGTCTTACCCCGTCCTCGGCGGTCAGCTTCCTCCTCTTCTTCACCTTCTCGGGTAGCAGCTTCCTCACCCTCTCCATGGTGCCCTCGGAGCCAAACTCCCTCTCGAAGTCCCTCCAGGACTCCAGCAGCATGAGGCGCTCCTCCTTCTCCTCGCAGCTCCTCATGCCCTTGTTGGCCTCCTCGAAGATCTGCCGGCTCTTCTGCAGCCTGTCGGGGCCTTCCAGGGACAGCTCGAACTTGGCGTAGCTGATCCAGACCTGCAGGGTGGAGCAGAGGAGAAGGACGTGAGCCTCTGGTTCATCAGCTCTTACGTTTGCTGGTTTAAAGACGGTTTTCTCACCTTGACGTGCTGGGTGCGCTGCAGCAGCCTTTTGTAGAGGTTTCTGGTGTTTCCAAAGTCCTCCTGCTCGATCTCAAAGTCGATGTAGGACTTCCAGAGGACCTGGAAAGAAAGCCAAATGAGTATCTGTGGACTGAACAGCGCCCCTTGTGTGGAAGTGTAATCTTAACAGTCAAACAGTCAATTGAAGACTAAGTTTGCCAAGACAATCTCATCAGCTCTCCTTTTGACCATCAGGCAGGTTGTCTTGACTTATTTACATGCTTCAATGCATTGAGTTGTGTCCATGTGATTGGCTGTTTGGCTATTTGTGTTGAAAAGCAGATCAAAAGGTGTGCCTTAAACCTTTTCACTGGTTTGGTTCTGGTTTTAAAGTGGTAAAGCCTGATCTTGTTTGTGTTTCCACTAAATCCTTGGCCTGTTTGGTGATTGACAGTTTTTGTGACCAATCAACAGGCTGCATGCTTGTAGCTCCACCCTTTTGTCATTCTCTTATCTCCGGTGGGATGGCACCTTTCTTCTTAATCAACAGTAATAGAAAATCATAATCTAAGCCGATAAACTTGGCACGGAAATATAATCATACAAACTTAAACAATTGTAGATAGGGCTGGGCAATATATCGATTATATTGATTAATTCGAATTATTTTCTGCAGATGATTGAAAAATTATAATATTGATAAGAGAAACATGTTAACAAGCTGTGGAAATCCCTCAGCTTTTAGTGTTTATGTAGGCAAACCTGCCTGCGTTAGAACTACATACTCAACATTTTATGACAAACACTTCAATTTTAAGAGGGAAATTCTGATTGGTTTAGGAATATATTTTGACAAAATTAAAATCGTAAATTGTGTTTTGTGGGGAATAAAATTGGGGATTTTATTTTTAGGTCATATCTCCCAGCCCTATGTCTACATGCAGTGTATCAAAATTTACACTGCATTAGAAAGAAAAACAAACAAAAAAATTTATGTATTTTTATTATATTAATATTAATTATATTAAAATTATTAATTTACAGTCTTTCTGTAAAACACTCTTTCCTTTTAAAAAAGAACATTTTGCCGGGAACATTTGTCCTGTAACACGTCTTCAAGGCTCTGACAGCAGGTGTCGCTGCTCAGCACTTGTTTTTTATAAGAATAAATATTTTTATGAATGGAAGATTCTGGAAGTATGTGAATCTTCCATGTCCTATTGAATGCAATAAGAAGTGTAGATTTTTTTGTTTTTTACAGAATTCAGCCAGAGCAAACGGTTAATTTTCTGCATGTTTTCAAAGAAGACGTGAGATTAAAAGCAATGGGTTTTTTTTAAATGTATTTTTTGGCCATTTTGTGCCTTTATTGATAGGAGAGAGACAGTGGATAGGCTTGTGAAAGGGGGAGAGAGAGTAGGGGAAGACACTCTGCAAACTGGTCACAGGCGGGATTTGAACCTGGACCAGCAGAAGCAAGTACATGGGGTGCCTGGTTGCTAACCACTCCACCAAACCAGCACCCCGATAAAAAGCAATGTTGATAAAATTCTTTGCCCTGAGAAGAAGAAAATCGATTAAAAACATAAATCTGGGACTTTATTTTTAGGCCATATTGCCCAGCCCTAATTATAGATTTCCAAATTTTTACTGCATGTTTTGCTATGTCAGTTTTTCCCTTAATGTTAATTTTAATAGGGCTGGACAATTAATTACAAATTAGATTAAATCACAATATGGCTTGTTGCAATTGTCAAATCGCAGAAGGTTCAATATTTTTAGACCAAAATGTGTTGAACATTTTGGCATTGTGATGTAGTTTTTTTCAGTTTCATGCCTATTTTTAACCTCTATTCATACACTTTTTTCCCACTTTTGGACCATTTTTACCTTTTTTTTAAACCCTGTTTTTACAACTTTATGCCTGTTTTGCCCCCATTCATTTTTAAGAATTTTTACATCGTTTTTTAAATCAAATTTTTTAATTTAATTTCAAATTTAATTCACAGTTTTGCTGCTATAATCAATTTTCCATAGCCATTTTTGAATATTTTTTTTGCCGTTTTCCCCCTTTTTTTTCAATTTCATACCTAGTTTGCACCTATTTATGAACCTTTTTCTGCTTTCATACCATTTTTACCCAGTTTTTACAATTTCATACCTATTTTGCTTCTGTTCTTCACTTCTCCACTTTTTCTCAAATCAATTATCCTCAGATTAAATTAATGTGACATTGGTTTTACTATAAAAAGATCTACTGCTTATGTTTGTTTAAGAATACAGAAGATGAGGAACATTAAAACAATCGCAGAGTAAATCGGAATATTAGGGAAAAAAATCACAATTAGATTATTTTCTCAAATCGTTCAGCCCTACCCGTCACCGACAGAAAAATAATTGAATTGTTTTAGAATTGTTTCATATTTAAAATAACGTGTTTTAAATAAGTGACGTGTCTTTAAAATGACGAGGTCAGCCATGTTCACCTCGGGCATGTCGAGGCGGGGCTGTCCGATGGCGAGCTCGAAGATGCCTCGGGCTCGGTCGATGTCTCCCAGGATGGTCTCCAGCTCGGCGAACTTGATCCAGGTGGAGCAGTTCTCCGGGCTGAACTCCAGGTATTTCTCGTACAGCTTCCTGCAGCGGTCGAACTCTCGCAGCTGCAGCTCCAGCTCGATGTAGCCCTTGAAGAGTTTGTTCTTGGGGCATTTCCCGATGGCCGTGCCCTGAGGAGAGAGCGAGGGCGATCAGGTGAGTGTTGACGTTTCATAAACAGAAAAATAAAGTTCATTCTTTAATGAAAATGAGCAGAAAAAAGAGAAATACTTCAAGTTTTCTAAGTGTCTAAAAGCCTGTTTCACTAAATCTGCTCAAACTGAGACTTTAACTTCATCTTCCCATCAAAGCCACATACTGTTGCAGATCTGAAGATTTGTTTTGTCTGATGAATAAAAAGCTTCTCTTCATTTTTTTTTAGCTCTGCCTCTGAACACATCGCACCTCGACACAGACCAACATCTGGAAACATCAGCTGCAGGTAACTCTTGATAAACAGAGATGAAACTTTAACCTACAAGATGGAGAGGCTAAGATGAAGTTATGGCTTAAGCTTCTCTAAAGCTGATTAGAACTTGTTTCATCTCAAACAGACAGTTCACAGTTACCAAGTCTAATTGGAAATAAAAACTTAATAAAAGAAATGTGGTCATTATAGAAAACAAAAACTTAAAAGAAACATAAATGTGGCATTTTTAGAAAATAAAAATGTAATGAAAGGAACAATTGTGAGGTCATTTAAGAAAATAAAAACTTAATAAAACATTTATGTGGTCATTTAAGAAAATAAAAACTTAATAAACATTTATGTGGTCATTTTAGAAAATAACTTAATAAAAGAAACATGGTCATTTTAGAAAATAAAAACCAAAAATTCAACAGCTCTTATTAAAACAGTTAAACCTCGGCTTCTCCTTTAAAATCTGCAGCCCAGTGTGAAACACTTTTGGTCGATCTTACCATGACTTTTCTGGCTCCCTGCAGGTTTTTCTGTCGGATCTCAAACTGAGCGCAGAGCAGCCAAATCTTTGCGAATGTGAACTGAAACAGAACAAAATGATCATTTTTTATCATACCATAATTATATTCTAGATTATTCTATGCCATCGTTACATTCAGGAGTTAGTTTGTCAGTTTTAACCCATATACGAGCTTTCTTTTTTGAAGTACAATAACAGTTTTGTTATTAGAGCAGAAACATCACATCACCCTCCTCCTGGAAACTTAAATTGTGAATCACCTTCTTATGTGGGATGAGCTCCAGACAGGCCATGTACACCTGTCTCGTCCTCTCCGGGTCCTGAGGAGAGACACATTTTCAGAAAATGTTGATTTGATGAGCGAGTTCAGAATGATAAATATCCTGATCCGATATTGAAATCAGTCCGATATCACCAAAAAACAGGCATTTAAAATCTTCGATATAGGCACTCCATTCTGGTTTATTTTTTATTTATTTAATTCAGTTGTAAAACATGCTTATGTTTCAATTAAACACAAGAAGAAACACTGAGCTAAACCAAAGGATGAAACAAAAGAAGTGATTTGCTGATTAAAAATCAAAACTTGAGGTTAGATCATTTTAAGACTGCAGTGCAAAGCTTTAAATTAAAATGTCATTTAATTCCATACACTCCCTTAGCTCTTGTACTCAAAAAGAATCAAATAAAACTAATAACTAGATAAAATCAACAACTAGGGGTGTCCCAATCCAATATTGGTATCAGATATCGGCCAATATCTGCTAAAAAAAACAAACATCGGATTATACTAGCCTGCATCTATCATCCGATACAATCAATCTATTTATTTCTTATTTATTTAATTCAGTTGTAGAATATACTTATATTTAAGTTAAACACAGTGGTTATTTTGCAAATTAAAAATATATGTTTTTGTTTTTGATTTCTTGAGGTTACTTTTCAGGCTCTTCTAATTTATTTTTCATATATTTTCTTTAACTGTACTATATTCTTATGTTTAAGGTTACGTACGTACGTATCGGATCGATATCGGTATCAGCCAATACTCTGGGCTACAATATCGGGATCATATCGGAGGTGAAAAAGTCACATCGGGACAGCCCTAATGATAAATAATATACTGATTGGTGGGAGACTGACCTTGACCTCCAGCTCCTCGTACAGGGCGTAGTTGATCCAAAGGTAGATGTACCTCCTCCAGTGTCTCTTCTCCTGGATCGGGGGGATGTTGGCGATGGCTCGTTCGTACACCTCTCTCACCGTGTCGGCGTCGGCGTCGTTCTCCACCAGGCGGAGGTAATCAAACCAGGCGTCGTAGTTGTGAGGGTTTGCCTGATGGAGCAGAAGAACCTCATGAGCCAGGTTTACATGCAGACTTTTTTTTATTCTGATTAAAATCATTCTGATTGAAGATCACAGGTGAGCTGTTTACATGTGACCTGATCTGATCTGGTGTTTACATGTGCCCTGATCTATTCTGATCTGGTGTTTACATGTGACCTGATCTATTCTGATCTGGTGTTTACATGTGATGTGATCTATTCTGATCTGGTGTTTACATGTGACGTGATCTATTCTGATCTGGTGTTTACATGCGCCACAACATTTAATCAGAACAGCTGTTTTACAGACACGTGATAGGTGCAGATCTATTTAAACATCACATGATTTATCAAAGATGGTGTAAGCAGGTGTTTTAATGAGTTATTAGAGGGTTGTGCTTGTTCAGACAATCAAAAAACTTCATTTTGTTAATGTCATAGTCTAATCTATCCTGTAGTTATCCATGTTTTCTTCATAGAGAGTCACTTCAGGATCCAAACCAGACTCCTCAGTGCAGGTAGAGCGGGGGAGGGTCGAGCTGAGGCATTAAACAGGCTCAGAATCAGGTGTGGCACTCTTTTGTCACACAGACAGAGTGCATGACTGCATGAAGACCTCAGAGACGTCAGTGGTGAGGAAAACTTTAATTTTAACTCATTTAAAAAGAAGAAGAAGCTTCATTTAGTGACTTAGAGGATAAAAAGTTGTGTTGATTGTTGAATTAAGCCCTGTTAACTTAAAATTTAGACTTAAATATTCACATCATGACAATTTTGACTTGAGGTCTGTTATTTTAGGCTTTAGCTCGGTATCATTTCATTTGTAAACTCATTTAGTTAATTTAAGTTGAGACTGTTTGATTTAAAAGTAAACTGTTATCATGAACACTAATTTTGAATGCGTTTCAATCTTTAAAGTAGTTAAAATCAGTTAAAATGTATTAGTTTGAGTTAAAATCATGAATTAATTTAAATCTTAAGCAGGGTATCATTTCAACTTAAATTATAGTTTAAAGGTGCAGTGTGTAGAATGTGGCATTTTATACATCCACCGCATTTCGCCAAACAGAAACGGTGAATATAGAAGATATATGTTTCTATTTGTATGTAAAGTCCGTCAAAACAGGAGAACAAACATCCCCATAAAACCTTTGTTTTATTTTAGTTTAGTTAGAAAAATCTTGACAAAAAAATTACATTACTGTGGGCTGCTGTTTCGTGTAGACCGACATATTGATCTGCCGTGTTGTCTACAGGTGGTTTTTAGGGACAAAAAGAACAAATCGTGAATCTGTCCACCAGTTCTGAAATCTACCTGGAATGCAGGTAAAGAAGAGGAGAGGATGGCAGTGGATGCAGAGAAAGTTGTTACTCTGTCCTAGGGATTCAAACTGTGTGTATAAACACACACACAACATGAACTGTGTGCTGTGTTCAGGATCCTTTTTGGTCTTCACAGTGTTCCGTTGCTCAGTCAGGGTTCCTACAGCTCAAGCCAAGTTTAATTCAAGACTTTTAAAGACTTTTTGGGGCCGTTTGAAATAAAATTTAAGACCAAGTAGACAAAGAACCATAATTGAAACAAACAAAACAAAACAAACAAAAACACCACATGAATTACAAGGAAGGCAATTTTAACCCAATGTTTATTTTAAATAAAACATCACTTTTTGCCTTCTTTTTAACCCCGTTTTTACAACTTCATTTCATCTTTTTTTTTTTTTTTTTGGCCACTGTAAAAACCATTTTTTGGAATTTTTACATGGTTTTTGAAATCTAATTTCAAATTTAATTCCCAATTTTGCTGCCATAATCTATTTTCCTATGCCACTTTTTGATTTTTTGCAATTTCATACCTATTTTGCACCTATTTATTAACCTTTTTACCCAATTTCTGAATTTCATCCCTCTTTTTTACCTCTGTTCACACACTTTGGCCCACTTTGGACCATTTTTACCTTTTCTTAAACCCAATTTAATTTCAAATTTAATTCCCAATTTTGCTGCCATAATCAATTTTCCTAAGCTACTTTGGGATTTTTTTGCCAATTTTTCACCATTTTTTCCCCTCTCTCCAGGCACTGTAGGTAGAATAAAGACACGAGTCTGCTCTGAAAGATCCTGGTGCAACCACATCACCGTTTAGTTCAATCTAACATAAATCTTACTCATCAGGACAAATTTTTAAGACTTTTGAAAATTGGATTTAAGACATTTTAATGCCAATTAAGGCCTTATTTTTAGAAAAATGAATTCAATGCCTTTTAAGACTTTTCAAGGATCCGCGGGAACCCTGTAAGTGTCGTGACGTTTTGGCTACGGTTAGGTTCATTCTAGAATCTGAACGCTAGATGTCGCTAAAATGCCAAATTCTACACACTGCACCTTTTAAAGCTGTTTAGAGCTTATTGATTGTACATGGTTAAAATGATTTAATCAATTTTAATAATAATCTATAAATACATTTACTTATTACACGGCATTGTCAAATGCTCGATCCTGATTGGTCAATTACAACATTCTACGGTCTGTTCTTTCTGGATAGCAGACCGTTGTTAAGGACGCTTCTGATTGACTCGGGCGAATCACGTCATGTCGTATCAATCCGCAGAAAGACGTTTATACCTGCAGCAAGAAATCGTTTTTTTTTTTAAAAAGTGGAGCAAGATCCTGTCCTCTAATTCTGGCAGCAGCAGCAGATCGAGTGAGTGCCTCTCTTAAAGTGTTAGTGATGAGATAATATTGAGAGCAGTTGTAACGGTGAAAAACTGATTCTAGGTATGTCAGCTACAGGGCCACAGCAGGGAGGAATTATGAACGTCCCATTCACCTTGTCCCACGTCATAATCAATGGAAACGTTCAGTTTAATAAACTAATCTTCGCTTCAGGGTTACCGTATTTTTTCAAGCGGATGCAATGAAAACTTTTGTAAATCAATAAAATCATATTTAGATAAGCATTTGATCTCAAACTTTTGATTTCTTTAGTGAGTAGCCGTGTAATAAGCGGGATAATGTAGAGCAAGCCGGTCACTATAGAGAAATTTATTTCTCTATAGTGACCGGCTCGATCTACATTATCCCTTACTTAGTTAATTCCTTCATTTACAGTTTATTTAAAATAGGCTTTAATGGGGAATTTGATTTAAATCTGTTTAATGACAGCCTGATTCTTTCCCTTTTTTATTTGAAGTTATCAACCTGCAACTGCAGCTGATACTGTTGTCATCAATAAAAGGACATGAAGCAAGCTGAGTTGTGTCCAGCGTTCCCTGTTGGTCTTCAGGCCCCGAGCGACTAGGGGTGGGAAATGATGCCAGGAAAAGTGAAAATTAACTCGACAGTGCTGTTTAGCCTTATAGTAGCCTTTAGAGTTTTCCAGCTGTTCCTTATTTGTTCCACGTTTTGGTCTATCCTGGCTTCGCTGAGTTTTTCGTGGACTTTTTTAATTCAATAGTTCAGTATTTCTTGTTATCCCGCCGTCTAAACGTGCGATAATGTTTAGTTCTTTGAGAGTTTGTATTAAAAACAAACTCAGACCAGTGCTGTGTGCTCTGTTTGGACGCCGCCATGTTTCCAAGTGAGTAAACGTCACTGCTCATTTACGTCCAGACTGAGCATGTGCAGACAGAACCCAGCCTGACAACTTTCTGATTCACCGTTTACATGACAGGATTTTACTTTTAATCGATTTGGAAAAAGGAATATACTACCCCTGTGCTACCAAATGAAATTCCATTCAGATTTGTCCTGTTTGTTCTGATTGAGGTGTTTATATGGAGCATTTTTATTCAGTTTGGGCTTCTAACTCGATTTTAATCAGAATATTAGGCTCTATGTAAACCTGGCTACTGATGATGTTCCAAACGTTCAGAAAAACGTGGATGAAGATGGAGGCTCTAACCTTGACTTCCTCCTCGTACTGGAACCTCCTCTTGCTGACGATGACATCCTCGATGCCCCTGCGGTCCCCAAACTTCTTCTCGAACATGGTGTAGAACTTGAAGAGCTCCTGAGCCTGATGTTTGGGGATCCTGTCCAGGGCGTATTTGTAGATCACTCTGACGCGCTCAAACTGAAACAGAAAAGTCGATCACTGATGGAGCTCTGATTAGGACGACTCACCCCTGGAGATCCTCCACAAACCTCCTTCTGTGTCTCCTCAAACTTGGCGAAGGCCACAAAGAGGTTCTCCTCCAGGTGATCCTCGCCGAAGAACTCCACCGCCCGCTCGTAGACCTTCCTGCCGTGAGCGATGTAGCCGTGCTTCTCCTCAAAACGAGCGTACTTGATCCAGTTCTTGACCTCAGGGTGGACCATAACGAGTGCAGCGGGGTTAAGGAGACGTTAACAGGAAGTAAAATGATTAGAGAAAAATCTGCCTGAGATATGAGACTGATTAGTAGGGGTGCACCGATCACCATTTTTAAAAAGCTTGACCGGCCAATACTAATTTTTTTTATAACCGACAGTAAACACCTTCAAAGTTACAAACTTATTTTACTGAAAAACTTTAAACAACACCTTATTTTAACTGCACATGAAGTTCTCTCAAATATAAATGAAACGTTTTTAAAACAACTAAATTATATCAGTCCCTTTAGTTTATTTTCCACATTTAAAAACAATCTGTACTTGCGCAGCAGGTTACACTGCAGGCCTGTTTTGAGCCTCCAAAAATAAAGAGCACAGCAGTATTTTGCTTTACAAATACAGGAAACCACAAGGTTTGAGGTAGTTATTACAATAATCTACAGGACAAACTAACAATAAAACTTAAACCACTAAAAAAGTTTCCCGAGTTTTAGTTTTACTCGTATATTAGATTAGATAGTACTTTATTAATCCTTTAGGGAAAAACTCCCTCAGGAAATTAAGATTCAGTAGCAGTTGATTATTAAAGATAAAAAAATATGTGACAAAATAAAATAAAATGCAATAAAAAAAAAAGATCTAAATGAAAAATAAATATACGTAGTTTTAAATACAATAAAATAAAAAAATAAAAAAGATTTAAATTAAATAAATATACACAGTTTTAAATAAAACTAAATAAAATAAATAAAAAATAAAAAAGATCTAAATGAAACTATAAATAAATATACATAAATCGTTTTAAATAAAATAAAATACAAATATATAAAACATACTGCTACAGGCTGTAGTGCAAAAGAAAAAAAACAAAATTTATTAGTCTCATTGCTCTTTTCCGACACTCTTCATACTCCTAAAGAACGCGAGCTGGACTTTGTTTGACCCTCTGCTCTTCACTAAAGGATATATCGCTCATAGATGGTGCGGGCTTTTTCCACCTCCTTGTATCGCAGCTCAAAGTTGATGTAGGAGTGCCAGGCCTGTTCCTCGGGTTCCCACTCCATCCAGCGCTCAAACACCTGCCTGCAGCCTGCAGGGTTCCCCAGCATCTCCTCCATGTACGTGTACTTGTACCTTAAAAAGAAATATCAACATGGATGCTCGAAACAGAGACTGGAAATTCAGTAAAGACCAGAATCTTGCCGTTATAAAATTTACATTCGCATGAAGACTGAAGAGCTTTACTTATCTGTTTAAGGCAGAAAGAGCCTGTGAAAATTCTAATATTAAAAAGACAAAACCCTGTCTATGTTTAATTAAAGTGCTGTGTGACCTGAGGGGCCAAATCAATCAATAAAACTTTATTATAAAGCTAAAAAGTGACTGCTAAACAAAAGTGTCACTCAGAAATCACTAAGAAAATCTTAAATATTTTCCATAAAATCTTGGATTATTTGACTATGTTAAATTTGATCATAAAAAAAATCAGGGATGTAGCTGACGTCTTCCTTGGAAAAAAAGGTGTGTATATGTATCTATTAATGCATTTATTATGTTAAATAAAAACAGACCTGTAACTAATGTAAAGATCTAAAATATGTTATTTTTTGCACTAAAATGTTGCTTCAATCAACTTAAATTTAATTTTCAGCTCATAATATAAAGCCTTGTATATTTTTTTATAAATGCTTAACTGAAACGAGTTATTGATCAATAAATTTTAAATCCTGATTAACTTGTAGTTAGCAGTTTGCTCTGATAAATCATGTGGAAGACAAACATACTTTAAATTGATTAATTTGTTTTATAGCCTTTCATTTAAGGAGCATTCACTGAGTGCAGACCAGCAGTAATTGAGAAAAACAAAGAATTGTGGATTTTTTTAAACTGGAAAACAGTTAAATTATATTTTAACGTTTTTTATTTAAATGCATGAAGAGACAAAAGATTTCAGCAAATGAGGACCTGGTTTGATCATCTGTCATCTTTGACTGATTCAAACGTTGCTCCTTAATTAACCTTAAAAAACAAAAACAAAACCGTTAAAATCCGACAGCGGTTAGTGATTGTAACTCGTACCAGAACTGGTTGACTCGAGGGAGGATGGTGATGGCTCGGTCCCAGATGTTGCGGGCGTGGTTCACCTGCCGGTTCTTCATCTCCATCTCGGCGTACTTCAGCCACAGGGTGATGTTCCTGTGGTCCACGTCTAACGCTCGCTCGTATATGGAGCGAGCCCTGGAGGCAAAAATGTACAGATAGGTCAGGACTGTGGAGACGTGTGAGACTTTAAAAATAAATCTGTTTCCTTAACACAACAGGACAGGATATGCCGAGTCTCTCTGGAACTCTGACACAGCTGAAGATCAGTTAGCATTAAAATGATGATGGACAACTCTTCTGATTTACAAACAATAGGCCTGATATTCAGTAAAAGACGGTCTGCAGTAAAAACTACGAACAAAACAAATATATTGATGTTATTTGATTTGAACTGGAGTCACTCCAAATATATAATTCTGCCTTTGAGGTAACCATTTGAAAACATCTACCTAAAAGATCGACCTAGTGGGTCAAAATCAACACCAAACTTCGGCAAAAATTTTAGCCGTGATATTTGGTCCTTGCCTACCATCCCTTACTTTGAGATCACGCTAGAACTAAACAATTAACCAGGTTTCAATCTCAACTACAAACACTGCCTTTCGCAAGTATAAAAACTAAGTAATCGATGAGCAAGCACCTTAACAGGAGTTTTATTTTTCCTGACCCATATTTATTATAAGCATTAATTTGGGGCGTCACAAGTACATTTCTTTGCCTTGCTTGTTCTTTAACCTTCAATAGCATTTATGTTCAATGAAAGTATGTGGTGCTTGTTTTAAAATACATCAGCTCTGTTTCATGAGCTCAAAATCTATTCAATGACTTTGGTAGTTAAAGTTTTAGCAGCTCAACATCACACTCTTCAGCACATTAGTGGAACTTCTTTAACTTGTAACATAGATGTTTTACAAGTTTTTTTCATAAGATAAAACAGTAAAATGGTCCGACACAAACCTCTGGATCTCCTTCAGGCTTTCCTCCCATTGTGCGTATTTGATCCAGTTGCTGATGACCGTGCGGTTCTTCCTGATGTTGTCCTCAAATCCCTGAAATACAAATATCAGAAAGTAGCTGAAAATCAGGAGACAAACAAACAAAAGTACAAACTTTTGCCACATTGTTTATCTTTCAAAGAACACTGAAAAAAGTCATATCTAAGGGGTTTGTCAAGCCTAAACATCTTACAAGACTTACCATAAGCCAGAAGTGACTGATATGTCCAGCTACATGTCTTATTTCAGTATTTAAAAACAATAAAAACAGCCTGAATCGCTTTCAGGGAGTTAAAATATCTGCCATTGAGACGATTGAAAGTTTACTTAATTTTGCCTGTTTCAACGGAAGATATTTAAGATGCCAAGATCAGAGTTTGTGCAGTGAACTCAGTTGTATGCTAGAGCTGATTAGATTAAATCTCAATATGGTTTGTTCCAATTTTCAAATCGCAGAAGGTTCAATATTTTTAACCCAAAATGTGTTGAACATTTTGGCATCGTGATGTAGTTTTTTGCAATTTCATGCCTATTGTTTTACCTCTATTCATTCACTTTTTTCCCACGTTTGGACCATTTTTACCTTTTTTTAACCATATTTTTACAACTTTATGCCTATTCTGCCCCCATTCATCTTTTTTTGACCACTGTCAGGACTATCTTTGGAATTTTTACATGGTTTTTGAAATTTAATTTCAAATTTAATTCCCAATTTTGCTGCCATAATCAATTTTCCTAAGACACTTTTGGACTTTTTTGCCAATTTTTGCCAATTTTTTTTCAATTTCATACCTATTTTGCACCTATTTATTAACCCTTTTCTGCTTTCATACCATTTTTACCCAGTTTTTTACAATTTCATACCTATTTTGCTTCTGTTCTTCACTTCTCCACTTTTTCCCAAATCTTTTATTATTAGATTAATTTAATGTCATTTTGGTTTTACTATAAAAAGATCTACTGCTTATGTTTGTTTAAGAATACAGAAGATTAGGAACATTAAAACAATTGCAGAGTAAATCGCAGTTAGATTATTTTCTCAAATCGTTCAGCCCTATTGTACACATTTAACTATTTTCTTCTGATTAGATTCATCTTGTCTTAAATTACAAATGTATTTTCTTCTGTCTAAGTTGAGCACTAAATGTTGATTTAAGAAGCTCTCTGTTGACCTGCTGTAGGTTGAAGCAGCTCTGTGTGAGACCAAATATAGCCTAGACTCCCGTGTTTGCCTTTTCTTTAGAGAAACTTTTACAGTTCTCATTGAAAGCTTTTATGTTTTAATTCTCTCTGCTCGACTCAATGAGTAATCAGTAGGGGTGTCCCAATACAACTATTTCACCTCCGATATGATACCGATATTGCAGCCTTGAGTATTGGCCGATACCGATATCAATCCGATACGATATCAGCAGGAATCATACAGACTTTTATTACCTATTTTGTAGTATGGACAGTAAGAAAAGGCTTGATCAGGTCAGATTACTCAAACAGAGAACAGAAGTCAGCAAAAGTAGGTATGAGAAAAACTGACCCATTTGTTATTAACCAATAGGTTAAATAAATTTTAACCTTAAACATAAGAATATACTACAATTAAAACAACATGAATAAAAAATATTAGACGACCCTGAAAAGTGACCTCAATAAATCAAACAAAAACATATTTCACCTATTGCAAAATAACCACTGTGTTGAACTTAAACATAAGCATATTCTACAACTGAATAAAATAAAAAATAAATATATTAGAATGGACTGCTTGTATCGGAGTGCTGATATCGGAGATTTAGGATGCAGGCCGATATAATCCAATAATTGTTTTTTTGACTGATATACTATATCAATATCGGATCGGGACATCCCTAGAATCAGGCCACTTGTCAAGAGTCCACCAAAGTTCGCCCTTAATTTAATGATTCATAACATAGAGAAACATGAATCTTCCCCCTTTTCTTATGGATACATTTTTTGATATTAACAATCAAATAAAGAGCAAAAACTCAGAGAGATGTTCGCTGTGGCAGCAGGTAGAAACATCCAACACATGATCTGTCTGCTGCCTCAGTCTCTTTCCCATCTCGAGGTCTTCAGGGCTGGAGCTGTGCTCTCACCTTCCTCTTCCTCAGTTTGTAGTCGTTGAGCTCCTCTTCATCAGTGATCTTCTGTTTCGGTGGCGGTGGCAGAAGTTCGAGCTCTCTCTCTTTAGCCTCCCTCAGCAGCTGCTCAGCAGTGATCTGCACCTCTGCAGGAGCTTTGTTCTTCACCTGGGACACAAGAACAACCTTTAACATGATGTGCAAACTGCAAGAACAACTTGGTTAGTTTAATATTTTTACCCTGAACCACTTAGAGTAAGTATTGAATAGAGATTGTTTAGCTGGATTGTTACTATGACACAGTTTGTTGTCACAGCAACAGTTTATTCTTCTCTCTTTAATCAAAACGGTGTTTAAATACAATAATTCATGATTATGATACTCTAACAACTTCTGATGAAGCAGAAATCCACCACAGGAACTTTCAGCCTGTGTTAGCATTAGCTCCGCATTAGCTTAGCCTCGTTAGCTCGCGGCTCTTTGAACTGCTCCTCTCACCTTCGCCACCTTCGGGATCCGCTGCTTTCCCGCCGCGGTGGACGCCATTTTGCCTGCCGCTTAACTAGGACCAAAGTTTATGCCCCAATTTTAACAAAAAACCGTTTAACGGGACACAAACAACAACAGTTCACAAGACGTTCACGGAACATCCAACACGAGCCACCATGACAGTACCCAGAATGCTTCGCGAGTTTACACCAACTGTGCATTCAAGTGAGGTCAAAATAATCGGAATCGAGATAATTCAATATTACATCTCTCCCACGTTTGGGCCTGTGACACCGTTAAGAGTTCAAAGTTGAGTATTTAGTAGCTATAAAATCACAGCATACAGAAATATAGCATGATAAAAGAACTGTCAGCATAATGACTTCAGTTTAAGTCACATAATTTTGCTTTTTTTAAAGTGTATCGTTGTCTATGCTCATATTGCTTATACTTCTAAATAAACATTACTTTCCTTTTTTAAAAAAAAAACAAAAAAACAGCAATAACACCAAATATATAACACCATATATAAGTCGTTACATCGTGTGTCCTCCAGGTTACTGTTAAGAAAGAATAGTTCCTTAGAATTTCAGAGTATCTAATAAGTGCTTGAACGCAGCACCGCCGTTCACTCGGCGTTCTGTCGTCATGGTTACAGACGATGAAACGTTAGCGTACGAAACATCTCCTCTCTGTGGTTTAACTCAAAATTAGTGGATTTAATACGTTTATAATTTAAAAGGAACGTGAATATTAGCATATTGGTGAAATTATAATTTAATAACTGGTCTAACTTTACATCTTGGTGTATTTTTTTATTATTTTGCGGCGCTTTTGGTTCTGAATATTATCCATTTGCGCTAAAGATGAGGACCATAACTTCCTGCAGCGGCCTGAATGAGGCAGTGACCGTGAGGAGGAGTGAATCAGCTGATGCTCAGGGCATCGATGATCTGATCAGCCCCCAAACTGAGGAGGTTTTTGGAAAAGTCAACACGATTCATCTTCTGTAAGACTATATCACCTCTTAATGCATGCTTTTAAAAGCTAAACACGTATTTGTATGTGCTCAACTGTTTACCAGTTACTTTTTGTAATTAATTTAGACTGTATGGCCCATAAGCTTACTTACTTTCTTAATCTTACACTTTAAAACAAAGACTAAACCAAAATAATACCAGTTTGAGAAGGGACAGGGTGAAGCAGAAAGTTCATCAGCTCAAATCAGATCACAATACTTCAACTAAATTCTAAATCTTTAACAGCTTTCTTTATTCAAAAGAGCAATCCAAAATATGTTGGTAATAGCCCTATTTTACAGTCATGAATTGTAGAAAAATACATTTCTTTCCATGCACCTGGATGCACAGCCTCATTTCCATTTAAACCTCCAAAGTACAAACAAAACTGGCCTGGCCGCCAGCCAATCACAGGGCCACATACAGAGGCAGACGGGACGGACATTCACGCTCACACCTTTTCAATGAAAAAGAATCACCTGAGGTTTATCTTGTGATTTCTTTCCAATATCATTCTGTTTTTTTTATTTCAGAGAGAAGGCCAACCTGGCCGTGACTCTGGCCAATGAAAACGAGGACATCGTGGCTCATGCGTCCTTCTTTGATCACCCTGTTGGAGGTCTGGTGGATCAGACTCTCTGGAAACCTTTCATGCAGAAACACTTCAAGGCTGACAGATGCACGGTGAGTGTGCATCACAGGATCCTGCAGCAGAAAGTGCAAACTCCCCCCTGAGAACTGTTTCATGCTTTAAATCTTCAATGCTGTCGTCTTCTTTTGCTTGTGAATCCAGGATCTCGGACAAAACAATATCTGTGGGCATGTTTGGACTTCACTAAGTCCAAACATGTTGGAGTCACTAAGATTTAAGGATATGTGTAAAAGGAGAAAATTAAATATATGGATAGATTAAAAATATATGCTCCCTTCCTTTATACGTTTCTCCCTTTTTACTGATTGATTGTTTATTTGCTGTGTATTTTGTTTCTTTAAAGGACCATTTTTGATGTGAAAAGATCAAAATAAGTCAAACTCTGATTTTTGGCCAGAAAATGTACAAAACCCAAAACCAGTGAAGTTGGCATGTTGTGTAAATTGTAAATAAAAACAGAATACAATGATTTGCAAATCCTTTTCAACTTATATTCAATTGAATACACAGCAAAGACAAGATACTTAATGTTTGAACTGGTAAACTTTGTTATTTTTTGCAAATATTAGCTCATTTGGAATTTGATGCCTGCAACATGTTTCAAAAAAGCTGGCACAAGTGGCAAAAAAGACTGAGAAAGTTGAGGAATGCTCATCAAACACTTATGTGGAACATCCCACAGGTGACCAGGCTAATTGGGAACAGGTGGGTGCCATGATTGGGTATAAAAGCAGCTTCCCTGAAATGCTTTCATTCACAAACAAGGATGGGGCGAGGGTCACCACTTTGTGAACAAATGCGTGAGCAAATTGTCCAACAGTTTAAGAACAACATTTCTCAACCAGCTATTGCAAGGAATTTAGGGATTTCATCATCTACGGTCCGTAATATCATCAAAAGGTTCAGAGAATCTGGAGAAATTACTGCACATAAGCAGCAAGGCCCAAAACCAACATTGAATGCCCGTGACCTTTGATCCCTCAGGCGGTACTGCATCAAAAACCGGCATCACTGTGTAAAGGATATCACCACATGGGCTCAGGAACACTTCAGAAAACCACTGTCAGTAACTACAGTTCGTCTACATCTGTAAGTGCAAGTTAAAACTCTACTATGCAAAGCCAAAGCCATTTATCAACAACACCCAGAAACACCGCCGGCTTCGCTGGGCCGAGCTCATCTAAGATGGACTGATGCAAAGTGGAAAAGTGTTCTGTGGTCTGACCAGTCCACATTTACAATTGTTTTTGGAAACTGTGGTCGTCGTGTCCTCCGGACCAAAGAGGAAAAGAACCATCCAGACTGTTATAGGCGCAAAGTTCAAAAGCCAGCATCTGTGATGATATGGGGGTGTATTAGTGCCCAAGGCATGGGTAACTTACACATCTGTGAAGGAACCATTACTGCTGAAAGGTACATACAGGTTTTGGAGCAACATATGTTGCCATCCAAGCAACGTCTTTTTCATGGACGCCCCTGCTTATTTCAGCAAGACAATGCCACATTCTGCACGTGTTACAACAGCGTGGCTTCAGAGTAAAAGAGTGCGGTACTAGACTGGCCTGCCTGTAGTCCAGACCTGTCCCCATTGAAAATGTGTGGCACATTATGAAGCGTAAAATACAACAACGGAGACCCCGGACTGTTGAACAGCTTACATCAAGCAAGAATGGGAAAGAATTCCACCTGAAAAGCTTCAAAAATTGGTCTCCTCAGTTCCCAAACGTTTACTGAGTGTTGTTAAAAGGAAAGGCGATGTAACACAGTGGTAAAAATGACCCTGTGACAACTTTTTTGCAATGTGTTGCTGCCACTAAATTCTAGGTTGATTTGCAAAAGAAAATAAAGTTTCTCAGTTCAAACATTAAGTATCTTGTCTTTGCTGTGTATTCAATTGAATATAAGTTGAAAGGGATTTGCAAATCATTGTTTTCTGTTTTTATTAACGATTTACACAACGTGCCAATTTCACTGGTTTTGGGTATTGTACAATGGAATTAGTGATGGAAATAAAGAAAACACATTGAATGAGAAGGTGTGTCCAAACTTTTGTCCTGTACTGTATCTTTCTATTGCACTGAAAAGGAGAAGCTCTCCAGCCTTGTTGTTCATTCTGTAATTTGATAGTAAAAGGCCATTCTGATTCATTAATTTCAGAGATTTAAGATCAGAGGTCAAGTGACCCATCACTGAACTTTTACGCTGTGGTATGTTTATCTCACAGAAGCTTACAGTATCATGCATAGTTATCTTTGTCTTTTTTTGCTCTTTAAACTTCCTTTATAAATGAATGTATTGTGTTATTGATTCTGATTGGCCTCATTGTGTCTGCAGCCCTGGAACACACTCTTCTTGCACCTTTTTGTTGCTCGGCAGGATTTTGAAACGGTTAGCATGCAGGAGATACTGAGGTATGAAACACGAGGACAGATGTGTTTATTTTGGATAAATAAAAAGTGGAGCGTCCTCAGACCTTCATGTTTCTCCTCACAGAGCTGCCTTCAACGCTGTGGCAGAGCTGGACTTCATCTGCCTGCTCAGCCCACATGTCGGAGCTTTAGGTGAAGAGCTTTGTCAAACTCACAGCTGAACTTACAGACTGGGTCAAATGTTAACGGAGGAGCTGTCTCTGTGTTTCAGATCCAGGTGTGGGGGAGACGTTTGAGCCTCTGGAGCGCCTGACTGACTCTGAGCCTCAGTGCTCTGCGTTTATCTGCCACAGAGAGCTTCACTGTCCACGGCTGCAGATCCGCCCAGCCAGGTGGGTTAGTCTTCATCATCCTTCAAGACAGGGGTGTCCAGTCTTTATTAATGGAGGGTCTCAAACAGAAAAGCACAAGGACAACCGAGCCACAGCGTTAAAACCTCAATGTAGCAGCCTGACAAAAACAAAACAAACTCCATGAAGCTGACATCGAGATTAAGTTAGTTTGATATTGGACATTGGACTTTCACATTCGTTTCACATTCTAGGGGAAAAACGCATATAAATATATATTCTCCTTGACCATGTGACTTATCAATGTCAAACCAACTGTGCATCATAGGAAGTCATTTTCCTCACATTTTTTTTATTTAGAAATTAATTAAAATTTACACAAAGGGTCTATTTTAAAACGAAGTCTTGTAGCAGGTGAAGAATATGAGTATCTATGATGCTCTGATCTATAATCCTTTTCACTCGTCAGCGTAACTTTTATGCACATGAAAAAATAGTAACATGATAAAACGTACAAAATTAAGGTTCAAACACAAAAACTAAATATGTGGTAAGTAGAATATGCCAGATAAATAGAAATAAAATACCAGATAAAGGATGACATACATTCTAGATAAGAAAAGGACTGTGAATGTGCATAAGTTGAGATAAAATTAAAAAAACTAAATATTCAGTCCGAGTTAGAGACGCACATAGATAGGTGACAGAGACTTACCTGCTCCTTTATCGAGGTTGCAGATGCACAACAGTGACAGTTTCAGCACAAGCCACCTTATCATATGTTTGGCTTTTTCCAAACTTGAGAGATTTTGGTGAAATATATATTTTTTTATCCATAGAACATCTTGCCATAATAGCAACAGTACTGCTACATCACAAAATGAGTTTTAACAATACAAAATGTGTTATCATTTTCGACAGGCAGGAGGAGAATTATACTTCTGATTTCAATGAAATTTTCAGGAATCGTCCGGATTGGGACAAGGAACAAAGGATTAGATTTTGGGAGTGATCCGTATCACCGTCTGGATTCACCATGATGAAAAATGTGATTTTCATGAATAACTACTGAACTAAAATAGATATCATTATGAATCCAGTTGCTTATGGTATGTTTTCATGGTCAAGGAATCTAAATATTTAGATGAAATAAAGCAAGGACTAATATTTATGGAGATAATCACAATACGGCTGAGGACTGTGGCACTGGCGGAGGTCTGCTTTTCTAATTTAGTTTGATATTACACTTATCATTAAAAATTATGTATCACGGAAAATTGAACAACAGTTTGTGACTATGTTTTTGTTAAAAAACAGCAACAATCATGTCCAGTTGTACGACAGATTCTATTTTAGGTTTGTTAAACTAATAAAAAGACCTTGATAAAGATAAAAAGTTGAGGTAGTCAGCATCGTCCAATCACCTGCCGGATGTGCCTCTAAAGGAGTCTGCCCTGCCCAAACACTTTCTATGGACGGTTTTTCAGTATTTCATTGAGTCCTGGGTCGGATTTTGCCCACAGGCCTTTAGTTTGAAATGTCTGAATAAGAACAATCTATGTTCAATCTGTGTTGGCTGGGCCAATACAGCTCTATGCTGATATATCTATGATGATCACTCAAAACAGACCCAGCACAGCTGCACTGACTTGTTTAAGTAAGAGACTCAATAATGGCTGAAGCACCCATCGTAGTTAAACAATGACTGAAATGTTGTTGACAGGGGTGTCCCGATCCAACTTTTTCACCGATATTGCAGCCTTGAGTATTGGCCAATTCCGATATCAATCTAATATGATATCAGCAGGAATCAAACAGACTTTTATTATTTATTTTGTAGTATGACTGTAAGAAAAATCTTGATCAGGTGAGATTACTCAAACAGAGAACAGTAGTCAGTAGGTTTGAGAAATACTGACACATTTGTTATTAACCAAAGGGTTCAATAAATTTAACCTTAAACATAGAATATAGAACAATTAAATAAAATAAATGTAAATACATTACAAGATCCTGAAAAGTAACCTCAGTAAATCCAATAAAAACAAAAACATATATTTTTAAATTGCAAAATAAGCACCGTGTTAAACTTAAACATAAGCATATCCTACAACTGAATTAAATAAGAAATAAATTAAAATGGATTGCTTGTATTGGATGTTTTAGATGCAGGTGGGTATAATCCGGGACACCCCTAGTTGTTGATTTTATCTAGTTATTATTAGTTTTTATTTGATTAATACTAAAAAGTGGGATTGTTTTTGACGATAAGAGCTAAGGGAGTTTTTGGAATTAAATAACTATTTTAATTCACAGTTCTGCACTGCAATCTTAAAATGTTTTAACTTTGAGTTTTAATTTTAATCACTGAATCACTTCTTTTTGTTTAATCTTTTGTTTTAGCTCAAATGTTTCGTCTTGTTTGTCCTTGCTTTAACTTCTTTGCTTTCACTCTTTTGTGGTTTCACTGATTCTTAACAAATGTTTATTCTTTATTCCTTTCTCCTTGTTTCTGATGCATTAGTGAAGCACTTAACTTAACTTTGTGTGTTTGTGATCGTGGAGCTTTAAATTCCTGGCTTCTCCTTCTTCACAGGGTTGAAGATCATGACAACATCATGCCACTTTTAGATGAAGAGACAAAGAAGCTGTCAGTGGAGCAGCCCTACTTCCTGTCCGAGCTCATCGAGAAGCAGAACACAGAGAATCACGCCACAGTTTGTGAGGTTTGTCCAAACATCGAGACATTCTCTACCATAAACGGTCAATAATTCTTCTTTTACAGCCCTATTTGAAGCTCTTTCATTCAAAAATCCTCACACCCGTCTGATCGTGGTGATAAGGCGAGCTGAATCAGTGACATCTTTAAATCACATCTTAAACCAACTTTTTAGACTTGCTTTTACATGTTTTTTTATTTATTATTTTATTTTTTTTATTTTTGTATTTATTTTACTTACTTGTTTTAATATTTTAGGTTCTACCGTTCTTATCGTCCTCACAGTTTCTCATTATTTTAGACCTGTTTTTACTCTTTTCTTGCTTTGATATACTCAGTTTTTATCATTATTTTTATTTCACTTTATTTTTTGCATTTATTTATTTATTAGTAGTATTTATTATTATTTTATTTTTATTTTTTCTTTGTTACCTGTCCTCTTTTTGCCCTTTTCTTTTCTATCTTCCTGATGTGATGTTGTCAACTTTCAACAGTCTTAAATTTATCAATGAATCTATCATCTATCTACTGTCTTATCATGTCCTTGTCATTATGCATTATACCAGCTGTTTCAATCCTATTTTCTTTCACTTTGTTGCTTTTGTTAACTCTACCCTCTCTGCCTTTTCCACTTATTCTTATTCTTATACTTCTTCTTCTTCTTCTTCTTCTTCTTATTATTACCATTCTTCTTATTTTTATTATATTCATTATAATATTATTATTATTATTATTATTATTATTATTATTATTACTATTATTATTATTATTACTATCATTATTATTATTATTATTATTATTATTATTATTATTATCTCATGTGATTGTTTCCAGTGATTTCAGATCTTTTCCTCCAGCCTGAACATAAAAACAGTTTTTAATATAATTTCTTGACTGACTGTCAGACGTCCTGCCGGGGTTCACTCCCTTCGGACTCACTGACGACAGACCGTCGCTCCTCCTCGCCAGTCGGCCTGACATGTGTTCACGGCGGCATATGGCAGATACGAGCTGATGCCGGGCCAAGACATGCTCTCACTGAACATATTGTGTCCAGACATCTGAAGCATTTGGGCTGTTTGTCTGAGTGTGTCGAGCTCTGAGAGAACAAACAGGCAAACATCGCCCCAGAGGCTTCAGCTTTTGGTCTGCAGGCTGCCTCACCTACACGGGAACTACAGAGTTTAACGATGATCAGGACGCAAAGCACTCACAGCCAAGAGAGGCCGTTATTACAGTATCAGCCCTCGGCGCTGGATTTTTCAGACATACTGACATTTTCACATTAAAGATGCTGTGAAGAGTTTCTAAGTAAGTATAAAAAAGTCTCACTTTTAGATGCCTGATGGAAATACACACTCTAGGCTGAGTTAGCATCAAAATAGGTTATCTATAAATGCTATTCCTTAGCTTCACGGTCGGATCGGACAGGGCTGGACTGGCCTGGATACTCAACTTCAGGAACAAGACAATTAAAACTAGAGCAAATTTATATTATTCAGACACGTCTTAGAGCACCGGGCTGTAAGTAGAGGTATATAGCCGACTACAAAACTACAATACTAAGTTTTCCAAAAATTGCTTGGAAAACTACCGCTACGTAACTAGAAAGAGATACATTACCTCGTGGCTTTGCATCCTGTAAGTTGTTGAAAAAAGAAGTTGTAAAGCAATGCAGAGTTCTGAGGAAGGTCCGAGCTGCATTCATTAGCATCACAACAAACACACGCTTTGGCTTGGGTCACGTCGCTGCGCATGCTCATGGGTAGCAGAGTCTTTGTGTCACCGGAAATAGATTCTCCTCATAGCACCTTTAAGTTCAGTCATTCCAACCTTTATCTGTTTTTTTTAGGAGTCTTTTTGTTTTCGCCCATTCACATCAGGATGTCCAGAAAAGAAACTCCTGCGTCTTTGTGCGTCCACTCTCCATTGTTGTTTGGGAAAAGTTTTTCTTCTTTGTACGTGCGCTGTTTCTCTGCAAACCCACATCGCCATCTACTGGCCCGGCATGCACACTACAGTGGTTTAGGGTTGTCACTTTATATTCGATATTCGAATAACTGTTTGAATATGGGGGTAAATATCAGTAACCAAATAGTAAATAGATATTCAAATGTAAAATATTGAGTGTAGCGGCACATCGGGGCGCCTGGAGTGGTGGACAATTCTGTCCAACAGAGGGCGCTGTGAGTGCAGCTTGACCGTCAGTCACATCTGCTGCTCTCTTGACCTCAGTAAACAAAGTTTCCACTCTGAGCGGACATTAACAGCTCTGAATAATCCGAGGAGAGCTGTGGAGTAGTATTTCTGGTTCTACACCATTGATGGACTTAAAAACCAAAGACAGGGCGACCGTGTCAGTCAGTGCAAAGCAGTTTGCTCACGCTTCCTCCACATCAAATTTGTGGGCTGAGCCATCTGCTTTTAACCAGGTTATACAGCCAATGCAGCGGTGCTTCATCAGGAGTTCAACCCCGTGTGACTGTGTTTTTTCCAGCAGGGTCTTTACCAAAGGGGCAGGTAATAAAGTCTCTGTCTCTTACTGCGAGGTGGGGAGAATAATCAAATATCTTCGATTATTTGGGTGCATGTTCGAGTTTGATTTTTAGGAAAAGTGACAGCCTTACAGCGGTTTTATTCCTTTCAAGCTCCTCTTCTGCAGATCGAGTTTGAACACGCAAAGGATAAACCATTGCTTTTTAGGTGACAGTGTGTCCGTGTAAACAGGGCCTGAGTGTGACGCTTGTTCCTGGAGGACACCTTTAAATCCGGATGTATGAAACTACATGTTGTGTTAGAACTAAACCTCAAACATGGCGACAATTCAGATTTTCATTCATCAGATCTCATCATCAGCATCTCCATGCACTGTTGTAACTGTCTCGGTGTTATGGTCTGAAGAGTGACCATGCTAAATGGGGACCCTCAGCTGTCTGGACTGGTAGATGTGATCAGACAAAAACTCTCCGGTGCTCCACCATGAAGGTGGGCTTTACCATGTACGAATTTGTAAGACTCCGGTAAAATAAACTATCGATCTGGTGATATTGACACACAGAGACACGTATTTGTCCATGACTCCGCATCTTTTTTGAAAACGAGTCTGCAGGTGGATATCTGCATATTCGTCTTCATGCCATAGTTGGTATAAACAGATAAGTTGGTATAACAGATAATTGCTATGACTTTTATACCAACATTTGCTCACAGAACACCAACAACACCAGCTACGGCAACAACATCAACAAGTGCTCATGCAGAGACGCAGCATGTTATGCGTGCATGAGCACTTGTTGACGTGGAATCCACCTCTGAGCAGAACCAGCCGGGCAACCCGACAATATTTTGCGTGGATTTTGGGTTGTCATGTAAATGCACAAGCCTATGTACAATATGATGTGTAAACAGCGATACATGTTTTGATGCCGGGACAATACGGGGCCGTCCTCGTGTGAGGAGGGCCTAAGTGCTTTTTGTCAGTGTTTGATATTTAAGATAAAACAACCCTAGAAGCTAAGCTAACAGAAACAGACCCCACATAGAGTCTACTGAAGTCACCAGTTTGCACGGTCACCAGATGAATCAGAGCAGCAGCATGTAGGTGAGGGTCTCCCTGCGCATGAGTGGGTTTATCTCCAGGCACTCTGGTTTCCCCCCACAAACGTGCTCATTTTGTGACTCTAAATTGCCCTTAGACGTGAGTGTGAAGTGTCCACAGATGCAGCCCTCACAGCCAAATGCCTGCAGAGTTCCAGCCAACGTCCAGCCAGAATCACTGTGTGACTTCAGGTTCAGTTTAATCTGCAGGATCACGAAGCTTCTTGTTTAAACCTGCTTTAAGGACTCTTTTCTTAAGTAGTGCAGTTTGGGCTCTCCGCTCTGTTGAGTGTGAACAATGTGATGCAGTGGAAACAGAATTAATTTGAATTTGACAGTTTAGACAAGTCATGGTGCAGGAATGTGACCAACAGTTTTGGACAGAGTTAAAAAATTTGTCTGAAATTTTTCAGGATTGAAAACAGCTTTCTTAGAACTTAAAAAATTCCCTTTAATCATCTTTAACTACCAACAAACTGAACTGAAACAAGAACTCTTTTTCTTATTATCCTTCCTGCATCTTTTTTCTCATTTTTCCCTTAAATTATATTTTCCTTTTAAATTATTGTATTTATTTGTAACAGTGTGGCTCCTACATGGTTCATGGAAAGAGCTGAGGGATGTAGACGGTCTTTCTCCTTCACTTTGTTTGATCTTTTCTGTATTTCACAATGTCAAGAAGACCAAAATGTTTATAAAATGAAAATGTGTTAATCATAACTATATTTGCCTCTCGCTGGGAAAATTAGGTTATTTATAAAAAGCCTCTCAGACAAGACTTTATTTTTTTCTGAAGCTTTGATTCCGCTTTTTAAAGACATAATCTCTCCCCACCTTTGTTCCACTTATTTCCTTTTTATTTTGTTCCTTTAAAAAAAGGAATATATTTATTAGGGCTGGGACGATACGCTTTTCTCCCAGTTCTTTTTTTACGATTTTTTAGGGGTACCGGTTCGATTTAAATTGCGATTCTACGATATTGCCAATTTTTCAATCTTTAGTTAGCTTTTTTAACCCCAGTGAAAAAGATGAACAATGATGATGCCTACAGACTATATCAGGAAAAATATACATCACATGTGAGTCTGTTTTTAGGATTTATTAAGCAATATATTTTAACCAGCTGTTTATACTCTCTCTTCAAAAGACTGGACTGCATTTAAAAGTGGATTATTAACACAGACTAACATGAAGCATTTAAATTTGGAAAAAAAAACAGCAAACAGTTATAAAACCTGCACTCTTTAAAGGAGACATATCATGCTTGTTTCTCCTTTTCACTATGCCAGACTAGGATGCCTGTAAAGCATTTCTGCCCTCAGTACAAGTCATTTAGTTCCTTCATTGCCCCACAATAGCGTTCTCAAAATCCTCATTTTAGGCCATTATCAAGCTCTCGTTGAAACACTCGGATCTCAGGCTGACCTACAGTAACCTCGCAACGTCACAGCCCTTTGTGCTCTGATTGGTCAGTTCTATCGGGGGCTGAGCCAGCCTGTCCTTCTTCTTCTACTGTATTTTCCGGCAGGCTCAAAACAACGACCGCGTATTGAGTCCCCCTACAGGCCAGAGCTGGTAATGAGTGAGTGTGAGCTAGGGATCTATATACTGCTGCTGGTGGATGTGTTCCTCGGTGACGGTTTTGTGGCTAACGGACATCACAGAGGAGGAAGTGTTTTATCAGATTACTCCAATAAAAAGAAAGGTACCTCGTGTCGTCACGACGATTTAAATGTCGAGGTCATCTCGCAATGACCTATTTTCAGAGGCATCAAATCTCGTTCTAGGATATCAGAAAAAATACAATATCTCATTTTTTGAAAATTAAGGGGGTGTAAGGTCTTGTTTTCAAATTTATTATATTATATGTCAGTATTAAATCATGCATCAGCATGATATGTCTCCTTTAAAGAAAAAATCACTTTTGTGCACAAAAATACTTAAAAGAGATTTAAGTCTGTACTGATGCCTGTGTTTTCTTCACAGTTTGGCGTGGTTGCGGTCGGCTTCATTAGCACCACCTCTGACGTGGATCTAAAACGGCTGAACCAAAACTTTGATCTTAGAGAGTTTAAGGGTTTGTACAAAACTCAGAAGTTAGAGGAAGGAGAAGAAGAGGACGCCCAAACAGCCGAAGCACAACAGGTGATTCATGAGGAGCCACATTACCTGATATTTATAGAACTAAATTTAGACCAAAAGTGCTGCAAAAAAAGATTAAAAAATATATATAATTTGAAACTGAAATTCCAGTGTTTTTTCTTGCATTTAAAAAAATAAAACCACTCAATTTAATCTGAAATGTTAATCCTGCAATTAAAAAAAGACAGCTCAGTAAAAAATGAAAATAAAATATTTTATCAAAATAATTACAGAGCTGAATCAAAAGTACCTTTTTTATAATCAAGGTCTTTTTATTGAAAGTTTTTCAATATACAAAATGAAAATAATAATAAAAAAGTGTATAGAAGAAACATTCAAACTGTCAAAAATAAAAACAAGAACAGGCAAAAGAAAAAGTCCCACCCATTAACCCACCCACTGGACGGATAATATACCATAATAATCAGTCATCCCACATTGCCACCAGCCAGCACAGAAAGAGGTGTAAAACATCATGGGATTATATTTTCCACTCCTAACTTCTCAACAAACATCAAGAAAGGGTTCCAGGTTTCATAAAATCCTAACACAGACCCTCTAAGAGAGTATCTTATCTTCTCAAGCTTGACATATTGCATGATCTCCCTAATCCAGTGAGAATATTTAGGGGGAATAGGGTCTTTCTACCTGAACAGTATAAGGCGCCTGGCCAGCAAAGTATAGAAGGCTAGCATGTTACTCTTACAGTTATTAAAAGTACCTTTTAACTGAAAACATCCCTTAAACTTATTTTTAATTTAATTTAGTGTTTGTTTGTATTTTAATTGAAGAGCAAAAATTGCAATTTCAGTTTCAAGTTACAACACTTTTGGCCTTGGTGTAGCTCCATAGTTATTAAAGTTATAACGCGTGGCAAAGTGGAGGCTTCAAGGTGTATCCCGCCTCGATTTGGTTACATCATGCAGCTCCAGCAGAGAAAGATGAACTCCCTAGCTGTGAACTAAATATGACCTGAATATTTTTTAAACCTTCTGATTGTGTTTTGTCTCTTTGTTCAGCAGGAGGAGGCACAGGGGAAATCCAACGCTTTCTGTATTCAGTTATTTGCCATCGACAAAAACTTTGAAATGAGGTACGAGCACACACTCATCAACTCAGCTGAAAATATCAGGGAGCCTGAGTCAAAATAAGAATCAAAATGTATTTATATATACTGGCCAAGTTATGCTAATCTAATGGGGTTTCCAGAGAATGGTCCAAAAGAGAGGAAATATCCAGTCTCTGCGTTAAAATGCCTCGTTGATGCTCGAGGTCAGAGGAGATTGGCCACAGTGGTTAGAGTTGAAGAAGAGGCAATTTCAAAACACACAATGGTCAGCAGATCTCAGTCCAATAGTTTGGAATGTGGTGGAGCCGGAGATTCTCATCATGGATGTTCAGCCCATAAATCTAAAGCGACATCTCTGAAGGATGTTTCCAGCAGCTTTATGAATATTTGACACCGAGAATTAAGGAGCTCTTGGTGTTCAACCTTGACGAGCAAAGAGGCTGCTACATGCATCTGAGGAGATAAAATTCAAAGCAGTTGGTCAAATCAACACTTTCTTTTCCAAACCTTTACTCCCAGTCTACCCTTACTTTAGTAATAAAATGTATTGATTTATTAATCAAGTTTGTCAAATTGAGGTAGCATTTGTGCTTTCCTAGGCAGTCCAGATCCTAATGTGCGAAGACCCACATCTTCAAAGTTAAATCGTCTTATATCAAGTCAAAAACATCCACAGTACTTACTAAAATCTCATCTGAAGAGTCCAGATGGATATCTTACTACAAGGAATTAAAAATAATAAAGCTCTAAATAGCCTGTATATACACAATATTACCAAAAGTATTTGCTCACCTGCCTTGACTCACATATGAACTTAAGTGCCATCCCATTCCTAATCCATAGGGTTCAATCTGACGTGGGTCCACCCTTTGCAGCTATAACAGCTTCAACTCTTCTGGGAAGGCTGTCCACAAGGTTTAGGAGTGTTTATGGGAATTTTTGACCATTCTTCCAGAAGAGCATTTGTGAGCTCACACACTGATGTTGGACCAGAAGGCCTGGCTCTCAGTCTCTGCTCTAATTTATCCCAAAGGTGTTCTGTCGGGTTGAGGTCAGGACTCTGTGCAGGCCAGTCAAGTTGATCCACAGCAGACTCTGTCCTCCATGTCTTTATGGACCTGCTTTGTGCTCTGGTGCACAGTCATGTTGGAAGAGGAAGGGGCCAGCTCCAAACTGTTCCCACAAAGTTGGAGCATGGAATTGTCCAAAATGTCTTGGTGTGCTGAAGCATTCAGAGTTCCTTTGACTGGAACTAAGGGGCCAAGCCCAGCTCCTGAAAAACACCCCACACCATATTCCCCACTCCACCAAACTTTACACTTGGCACAATGCAGTCCCACAAGTATGGTTCTCCTGGCAACCTCCAAACCCAGACTGGTCCATCAGATTGTCAGATGGAGAAGCGTGATTGGTCACTCCAGAGAACGCAGCGTCTCCACTGCTCTAGAGTCCAGTGGCGGCGTGCTTTACACCACTGCATCCACGCTTTGCATTGCACTTGGTGATGTGAGGCTTGGATGCAGCTGCTCGGCCATGGAAACCCATCCATGAAGCTCTCTGCACTGTTCTTGAGCTAATCTGAAGGCCACATGAAGTTTGGAGGTCTGTAGAGATTGACTCTGCAGAAAGTTGGCGACCTCTTCTCACTATGCGCCTCAGCATCCGCTGACCCCGCTCCGTCAGTTTACGTGGCCTACCACTTGGTGGCTGAGTTGCTGTGGTTCCCAAACACTTCCACGTTCTTATAATCCAGCTGATAGTTGACTGTGGAATATTTAGGAGTGAGGAAATGTCACCACTGGATTTGTTTCTTAGGTGGCATCCTATCACAGTTCCACGCTGGAATTCACTGAGCTCCTGAGAGCGACCCATTCTTTCACTAATGTTTGTTAAAGCAGTCTGCATGCCTAGGTGATGATTTTATACACCTGTGGACATGGAAGAGACTGGAACACCTGATTCTGATTATTTGGATGGGTGAGCGAATACTTTTGGTAATATAGTGTATGAGAAAATATCTGCCAATGGAAAAAGCAGCATTTTACTTCTTAATATCAGGTACAGAAACTGTTTAAAACAGCACATCTTACTTTTCTTGGTTATTAAGTACTGGAATAAGATGTGTAGCTAGACATGTCAGGCATTTTTGGCCCACAGTAAGTCATGTGAGATTTTCAGAACTGAAATTAGATTAATAAACTTCCTTAGATTTTATTTTTAAGAGGAAATTATCATAATGCTGCTCTCAGTTGTATTTTAACATAAACAAAATACCAAACAGCACATGAAACCCACACAGGTCCGGTTAAATCTCCTGTAAAGCTGCTGTATTTAAAGACAGAGACCTAACCTGTCAGGAAAGCAAAGTTTTTTACTTGCCTCCTGGCTCATGTTTCCGTCTTGGCTCTGGCGGCGTGGCAGCGGTCCAGAGCTCCGTCAGTCAGATGCCGTGTTAGTGCAGAGAGAGTGACTGTTAGTTGGCCCCCGCTGGGCTCCCCTCCACGCCGCCTTACCTCCCAGCTGTTGCTGAATATGAAGTGGAGTGGCATCCCGTGGAGAGTGAGCATGTTATTAATGAGAGGCGCTCTTAAAGTGACAGCGTGACAGAGCTGAAGGCGACAGGTTGAGGAGGGCAGATTGGACGGCCAGTTGTTCCTCCGCAGAGATCAGCAGCTCGGCTTCATTCACCGTTTGGCACTGAGGCATATTTTCACTCAACTTTTCTGCTTCTGCTTCTCTTACAGATCAGCCGACTTCATCCCACATCTATTCAGCCTTTTCCCTGTGAGTATGCAACATCCAGACCAGCAGGAAGACAACAAACCTTTGCTCTGTTTAAGGAAAGAAAATTATAAGATAATGAAAAAAGATGAATCAATCAGAGAGACACACCTCAAAAACTCAGATCTTAGAAAGTTAAGTCGTCTAATTTCAAGTCAGAAGAAGAAGAGCCTAGATAGATATAACAAGCAATTAAAAAAAAAACTAGGTAGAGCCCAGTTATGGCCATAATTCTGCAATAAGACTATCCACACCCCTGCATCATGGAAGATTGAAGAGAGTCTATTCTAGAACACACTACGCAAATACCTTTGTGGATCTACCTTTTTTCTCCTCTTTCCCTTCCTTCCCATCATATATTACCTGATTCTTGATTCCCTATTTCCCCTTTTTATTTATTGTTATTATTATTATTATTATTATTATTATTATTACTATTATTACTATTATTATTATTACCATTATTATTATTATTATAATCTTCTTACTCATTTTTTTCTTTTTCTTATTATCATATGAAATAATTGATCCATTCAATGTTTTATTCTATATATATTTCATTAAACATCACTAAACCACTTGGATGCAGCTGGAAAATGTAGAATAGAATAGAATAGAATAGAACTTTATTTGTCATTGCAACAAGTACAACAAAATTGCAAAAGCCGTTCAGTCAGTGCAAAACAGTGTGAGACTTATACAATAAAGTACATTACAAGCATAAGTGAAGTAAAATACGATAAGAAATAAAAATAAAAAGAAATAAGATAAAAAAAAACATTATAAAATAATAAAGGTAAGGTGCAAAGTAGAATAACAAAATATGATACAGTAAGTAATAAGAATAAGGTGCAAGAGGAGTGGAATGATACCGTACCAAATAAGGTGAAAAATAGCTGCCAATAAATAAATCAATAAAATATTTATTTATATTATAAATAAATAAATATTTTTTTAAAAATTGTCGAAATGTAAGTTTTATGAGTGTTGCCAGTTTTGCAATAAAAATAAAGTCAATAAAATTAATAAAAATAAAAGCACTGAATAACTTGTATATATGAGAAAATATCTGCCAGTAGAACAAGCAACATTTTACTCTTTGAGGGTCTTATTATCAGGAAAAGGAACTACTTCAGAGCACATCTTGTTTCCAAGACATCTTAAAAGTTCAATTTGTCTTGCACTTTGGCAGATATTTTGACTTACTGAAAACAATTCATGTTTATTTTCTTGGTTATTAGCATTGGAATAAGATGTGTAGCTGGACATGTCCGGCATTTTAGGTTCACAATAAGTCATGTGAGATTTTCAGAACAGAAATTGGATGAATAAACCTTCTTAGATTTTAGTTTTTGCAGTGCAGGAGGCTCCTGAAAACACTCAGATGAGAGTATTTGTCCAATTTCAAGACAAAAAAATCTCACTAAACTGATTCTAAACCAGAACTTTTACTGGCAGATATAAAAACTTAAAGAAAGACTGAGCTTCTGGGAATAATAAGTAAAATATCCTGTTAATAAGACAAGACAAATTAACTTGAGCAGAGATTAAACATTAATTTTAGACCCTCACTGAGTCAAACTTTCCTCATTTCATTGGCAGACATTTTCTCTTTATTACGAGCAATCTAATGCCTTTTATTCCTTACAGATATTTATCCCAACAGTTTAAGTAAATGTGGATTAGAGATCTGAGTTTATGCAGTGTGGCGATATCATTTGTAATAAATGTAATTATATTAAGATATAAGCTCCAGTCTGACAAAATCAAACCAGAGTGGAAGGAATTTTTAAACATAAAACAAGTTTATGGAGCTGGAATTCTATCAGAATTAAAATTTATATTGTTTTTTTTCTTGATATATATTGAAAAATAAGGTCTGATGGAGTGTGTTACAAGTTTTGTGACCCTTTTACTTCATAGTCTATACATCAGAGGTGTTTGAATTATTGTTATTTATTTTTTATTTTATGTAAAGTCAAAATAGGTGAACAATCATCCTCATAAAGCTTTGGTTTTCTTTTTATTTAGTTGGAAAAATCTTTTTAAGTCTATGTACCTCAGGTCTCCCCTCTGTGGAGGCTGACATAATGATGGGCCATGTTGTCTACGGGTGGGTTTAAGGGACAAAAAGAGCAAAATTTTCTGCTCCTTTTGTTTGGAATGAGCTGCAAAAAGAGCTGAAACCTACTGAGCTGGTCTCATTGGACAGTTTTAAGAGGATGTTAAGTGATGTAAACACTGAGGCATCTGGCTGCAGATGTGTCCACAGATGATCTTACTTCCTTTAATAATCCAGCCCGTCAAATGTCTTTATTTACTGTACATTAAGTGTTTTACAGGTCTGTGTATTTGTGAGTATTGCTGTTTGTGAATGTAAGAAACTGTAAATTGTGCTCGGCCAGGACACTCTTGTAAAAGAGATTTTTAATCTCAATGAGTTTCTTTTCCTGGTTAAATAAAATAAAATAAATTAAAAAAATACGATTTTTGAATACGAGTCTACAAAAGTGAAAAACTGACCTATAATCTATCAAAATATTAGTTACAAATATGAATAAAACCCTCACCTGGTAACTGTTGTAAATGATGCCCTGTTCACGATCTTTTTTGGTCTTCACAGGCTCTCGTCACTTAGTGATGTGAAGTTTTAGAAACAGACGGGCTCATTCTAACATCTGAACACTAGATGTTGCTAAAATGCCCATTTTTACACACTGGACCTTTAATAGTGATCCAAATTAAAGTATAATAAACCTTCATTTGTCCCACAAGGGGAATTTGCAGTGTTACAGCAGCTAGGGAAACAACAATGATACATAAAATAATAGATTAATTATAAAAAATAGGGCTGCACAGTACTGGAGAGCCAAAGAAAAATATTTTCTGTCTTTGAAAGAATGCAGTATGATGTTCTGAAAATGCAGAATAAAGTTTTATCTAATCTAAAACACTGTAAACCCTACTGTGTGCCCACGCTGCCTCTGCTCGTCTCTCCTGATCATGTGACTGATGTGGGCTCAGGTCCTTTCTTTTCTCATGAAAATTGTTGTAGAAATAAAGTTGATTTTTAATGGGTTCTGTGCTGCTGTCCGTCCTTCTGTCAGGGTCTGAACTTCTGCGTCATCACCTTACCGACCCTCTCCCCGGTGTTCCCCCTGCTGCAGAGCTTCCACAGAGTTCACCGCTGTGCCACCAGCTCCCTGCAGGATGAACTCTACGTCTTCCACCGTGCTGCACTCGGGTGGGTTTGTGTTTCTGATTCTGCAGCATCAGTGTGACCCTGAGGGTCATCAGCTCGTATCTCTGTGGTGTTTCCCGCAGGAACATCGTGGTGAGGCCGGCGGTGTCTGCAGACCGGCTGGCCGTGTCCGTCCTGGTGAGGGATCTGAGACTGAAAGATGCTCTGCTGCAGGACCTGAACTGCTTCTATAAAACCAGGAGAGACGCGGTCAGTATCACATGGACGTATATGTGTGCCATATGAGTTTAAATTTATAAAGCTGAAAAATCAGACTTTGAATTTCAAGACCATTGAATTTCAGCATATGAGAAGAAGAGTCAAGTAATCTTAATTTTATTTAAAAGTTTAATGTCTCTAAAGTGGAATCAACACCATGTGTCAAGGCAAAATGGGAAAGAGAGCTGAGTGTGAGGATATGTGGAAAACAGCTCAAATGACAACACAATAACTAGGCAAGAATTCATGTGGAAGAACCAAACTCGCTGAATTATAAGTAAACAAAAAAAGGTACAACAACCATGTTAGAGACTGTGCGATGACATGGACACAAACCACAGGCACATTTTTGGAACTGTATAAAAATCCAGCCTTTCTGGGGTTGTACATATTCAGCTCTTTGCAAAGTACTGAGCTATGTTATAAAATGATCATGTCTTGTGTTAAACCAGGGACATTTAGAAGGATCTGTACCTGGTCAGGATTTTTATTGAAGCTGCAAGAAAACCATCACTAAGAACTAAGCCGAGCCACCAAATCATAAACAGTGGTTGTTGATCGTAGAAAACATCCTTGTGATGGAGAAGACATGAAAAAATAAGATTATTTTACTCAAATGTGACTGAGACCTTTACATGGAGCTGTTAATACAAACTAAACACAGTCTGAATCCTTTTCAAATTATGAGCATACGGGTCCAGTAGGCCTACAGAGATGATAATTTATGAATGCTTCCCTACCCTGTTTTCCTATAATAAAGAATTCAAGTAGATTTTGCCTCTACAAGCATTAAATAATGCTGAGAGAGAGAGTGCATGACACTTGGTATCTCTATTACGCGCAGGACAAGTGACAAAAACATGAATCACACATCTTTATGTTGTTCATATGAAGATGTCTGATAAAATTAGGTTATCAAAACTACACCAACATCTTAAATGGGATTTATCAGATGGAAATAACAGTTTTCAGGACAAGGAAAGTCATGTGTTTTTTGTGAAGGTTCATACAGACGTGTTCTTGAGCATTTTTATAATGATGATCCACTGCTGTCCATCTAATAGATAGATAGATAGATAGATAGATAGATAGATAGATAAATACTTTATTGATCCCCCGTAGGAGAAATTCAGTTGTCCAGCAGCTGTACATACACACACATACACATTCAAGAACAGGTTAAAAGTTACTAACAATAGAAATAAATAAATAAATAAAAAGGTGCGCATGTTCAGACTGAGCTGTTATACAGTCTTATAGCAGCAGGAACAAAAGATTTCTTAAACCGTTCCGTTCTACATCTTAGAGATAGAAGCCTGTCACTGCGGTTGCTCTTCTGAGCAGACAGACATTGGTGAAGTGGGTGCCAGGTGTTACTCAGGATGCCCTGCATGAGAGTCCGCATCCTTCTCTCTAGGACCTCCCCCACAGAGTCCACCCTCCTCCCCATCACAGAAACACACCTCCCGATCAGCTTATCCAGCCGGTTCCTGTCCCTCAAGGTCATACTACCCCCCCAACAGACGACCCCGAAAAACACTGCACTGGCTACAACAGACTGATAAAAGATGTACAGCATGTCCCTGCTCACATCAAAGGCCCTGAGCCTCCTCAGGAAATGGAGCCTGCTCTGTCCCTTCTTGTAAAGGGCATTTGCCTGCACTGACCAGTCCAGCTTGTTGTCCAGGTGAACTCCAAGATACTTGTATGTCTTAACCACCTCGATTAATCCGCACACATTTGTGCACTCCCTTCAGAGTAGATCAAAAACATTCAGGCTGACTCTAAAAAGATTGAGAACTGCTCTTATCCAATCCAGTGTTATTCTAAAATCACTTTAACAACAGCCACAGAGGACCAAAGAAGAAAAACAAAAATAAAATGCAAGAACAGACTGAAACAGCTATACAGTTGAAACGAGGTCAACACAATGAACCAATGCAAAGTACCACCTAAAAACAAATAAAGATTTAAAAAATTAAAATGAACGGCTCTAGTCACTTACTGATGCGATGTCTTAGAAACAAACAGGCTCATTCCAATATCTGAACACTAGATGTCACTAAAATGCCAATTTCTACACACTGCACCTTTAAGACCACTATATCGCCATAAGTGTTTGCTCACCCATCCAAATAATCAGAATCAGGTGTTCCAGTCTCTTCCATGTCCACAGGTGTATAAAATCATCACCTAGTCATGCAGACTGCTTTTACAAACATTAGTGAAAGAATGGGTCGCTCTCAGGAGCTCAGTGAATTCCAGCGTGGAACTGTGATAGGATGCCACCTGAGAAACAAATCCAGTGGTGACATTTCCTCACTCCTAAATATTCCACAGTCAACTGTCAGCTGGATTATAAGAACCACAGCAACTCAGCCACCAAGTGGTAGGCCACGTAAACTGACGGAGCGGGGTCAGCGGATGCTGAGGCACATAGTGAGAAGAGGTCGCCAACTTTCTGCAGAGTCAATCTCTACAGACCTCCAAACTTCATGTGGCCTTCAGATTAGCTCAAGAACAGTGCAGAGAGCGTCATGGATGGGTTTCCATGGCCGAGCAGCTGCATCCAAGCCTCACATCACCAAGTGCAATGCAAAGCGTGGATGCAGTGGTGTAAAGCACGCCGCCACTGGACTCTAGGGCAGTGGAGACGCGTTCTCTGGAGTGACCAATCACGCTTCTCCATCTGACAATCTGATGGACCAGTCTGGGTTTAGAGGTTGCCAGGAGAACCATACTTGTGGGACTGCATTGTGCCAAGTGTAAAGTTTGGTGGAGGGGGGATTATGGTGTGGGGGTGTTTTTCAGGAGCTGGGCTTGGCCCCTTAGTTCCAGTCAAAGGAACTCTGAATGCTTCAGCACACCAAGACATTTTGGACAATTCCATGCTCCAACTTTGTGGGAACAGTTTGGAGCTGGCCCCTTCCTCTTCCAACATGACTGTGGACCAGAGCACAAAGCAGGTCCATAAAGACATGGAGGACAGAGTCTGCTGTGGATCAACTTGACTGGCCTGCACGGAGTCCTGACCTCAACCCTACAGAACACTTTGGGGATGAATTAGAGCAGAGACTGAGAGCCAGGCCTTCTGGTCCAACATCAGTGTGTGAGCTCACAAATGCTCTTCTGGAAGAATGGTCAAAAATTCCCATAAACACTCCTAAACCTTGTGGACAGCCTTCCCAGAAGAGTTGAAGCTGTTATAGCTGCAAAGGGTGGACCCACGTCAGATTGAACCCTATGGATTAGGAATGGGATGACACTTAAGTTCATATGAGAGTCAAGACGGGTGAGCGAATACTTTTGGCAGCATAGAGTATGTAAAAGGGTAAACTGTTCTCCATTGTGATTTGGAAATCCCCTTTTTTTAAGGTGACATGAGGCCAACCATAACTGGGATCCCATTAAATTCACAAATGACATGATGATTGTTTTGGACGCTGGAGTGTGACGGGGGCCGCTGACTGATTGTCTTGGAATAACAAGGAATATCTCGCGTACGCCAGAGAGCATGTTGGTGAGAATTCAGCTGAACGGCTCCTCGAGTCTGACTGACACCCCAGCTGTCACTGCTGCAGCTCCAACAGCCATAATTACTTTCTGAAGCAGAGTGCAGCCTCCTCATGTGTATTCATGGCACCGGGCTTGGATCAGAAGACACAGGAAGAAGATGCTGAGTGTTACAGACGTGTAAATAAACATATGATGTGTTTTCGTGTCCGTCAGGGCGGAGTCACGCTGCAGGCCTTCGTGGTTCAGGTGAAGCGTCGGGTCGTGGGGGTTCTGATCATCAGAGAAGAGCAGGTGAGCGACAGGCAGAGCCGGAAGTCTGACAAGCATGATCAGATCATTTTATTTTCTTATTCTGACAGTGAGTGTTAAGCGTTTAAGGCTTTTAACTACCAGCTAAACTGTTTGGCAGAGGTCAAAAATGATCTCAGGGATATTTAATGTTAATGTTTCTAAAGTCAAGATTACTAAAATTCCTCCACATTGTTTCTTACCAGACAGCAATAATAATGCACAAGGCAGGAAACAATCAATCACCAGAAAACAACAAAAGTCTGTTTTGTAACCGAGAAGGAGGTTACAATCTGAGGGGTGAAGACAACTTTAAAATATGAAGTACACGCACAAACATTAAAAGCTTCTGTGTGTCTGTTATCGGGGTGAGCATCTGGAACAGATTAAGAGAGGAAATGAAGAAATGTTCAAGTGAAAACAAGTTTAAAAAAATTTACAAAATGATGATTTTTGCAAGATACCATAAAGAAGAGAATCAAGTAGTTTGATAATATTATATGGTTATTATTGAAATATAATGATAGTGTGAGAATTCTGTATATCTGTGTGAAATTATAATTACTATTGTGGATGGAAGTTTTCTGTTGCAATGTCCAAGCATGAAATAAGGGTGCATGGACACAGCTGTCTATGAGTATATGTACAGTAAGTGCCTAACATCTGCATTTGTTCATAAACAAAGTGTTAAAGGGGTGGAAATTAATAAGTTTTTACTTCATCCAACTCCTTTTCAAATATATCATTAGATAATGTCTGATTGATTTTGTATTTTTTCTGTCTTTGACAGTGATTTTACTTTAACCTCATGTTCCAAATAAATGTCAATCAAATCAAATCTTTTATAAAACAGAACAATTAAATCATTGTTTGATTCCCTTTACACAGAGAAAACTACAAACAAAGCAAAAACCAGATATTTTCATGGTGTGGGATTCAAAGGTTTAAAAAGTTAAAAGTTGATTACCTGATGGCTTTAAATGCACAAATATTTGGGATAGATCAATTAGAAAAGGCATAAATGTTTGCATTTAGAATAGCAATGAAAATAACTTGAAATAGATGATACTGAGTTTGACACACACCAATAAATGTTATTTGATAAATAACTCTAGTATCTCATTAAAGTTAAGTATTTGAAATAATAATGAGGGTGATATTAATAAAAGCTTTTCTTTTTTTAAACCTTTAAATCCCACACAAAGGTATAAACAAGATGAAGATGGATTCAAACTAAATAAATGCTTGAAGATAGATAGCACTTTTAAGGATGGAGCTATTAAACTACTGATTTGGGTACATTTCTGTGAACAGGTATATTGTGCGAAGACCCAAAAAGTTGTGGGATTTTCAGAACTGAAATTGGATGAATAAAGTTCCTTCGATATTACGTATTCTTATCCCCATTCACTTAACAAGTCCAGTTAAATATCTAACTACAATGAATAAAAGACAAAAATAAGGCACTGAGCTGCTTATAATTATAAGAAAATATCTGCCAGTGACACAAGTTTGACCCAGTGAGGGCTGTTTAAATAAAAAGATAAAAGTAAATTCGTCTTGTCTCATTGTCAGATTATTTTACTTAGTACAAGCAGCTCAGGTTTTAGTTTTAGTTTTTCTATCTTCAAATAAGATCTTCATCCAGACATAATAGAAAATTGTGGCTAAAAAATAAGTCAAGAGAGTATCTTTTTCATTGAAAATGGACTAATACTCTGGACTAATTTTTTTGCAGTGTAATGTCAATTAATGGGACTGTTTGAAATTTTGGTATTTTTTGCATCCAGCCAAATATACGTATCACCACCAAACTCTAATAAATTCTAAACTGGGCCATTATCAACAAAGCTAGATAGATAGGAAGTTTATTAATCCCTTGGGAAGGTTCCCTCAGGAAATTCGGATTCCAGCAGCAGGTAACACCATAGTACAGAAAAACATGCAGATACGATAGAAATAAAAAAAGATAAAAACACAGGTTATATACAGCAAAATACAAATAATTAAATTGTACACTTTATCAGCAGTCGGAATTTCCAGCATGAATAAACTACAAAACAATAAGTTACCTTTGCAGTGTAGCAGAAATTAGAATGTTCGGTAAAAATAAACTTACCGGTAAGTATAAATAATTAACATTAACACTGCAGCACCAGTTAGAATTACTGACACAAATAAACTACAATACTAGTAATTAACCTTAACACTGAAGCAGCAATTAAAGTGACAGGTATAAATTACAATGCAAATAGTTAAACTGTACCCTGTAGCAGCAGTTAGAGTGTCTGGTATAAATAAAATACAATACTAAAACTTAACCTTAACACTGTAGAAGCAATCAAAAGACCCGTGTAAATAAACTACAGTACAAATTAGGGCTGAACAATTAATTGCAAATTAGATTAAATCACAATATGGCTTGTTGCAATTTTCAAATCGCAGACAGTGCAATATTTTTAACCCAACATATGTTGAACATTTTGGCATTGTGATGTAGTTTCTTGCAATTTCATGCCTATTTTAACCTTTTTAACCCAGTTTTTACAACTTTATGCCTATCTTGCTCCCATTCATCTTTTTTTTTTGGCCACTGTCAGACCATGTTTGGAATTTTTACATGTTTTTTAAAATTTAATCCCAATTTTGCTGCTATGATCAATTTTCCTTAGTCACTTTTGATTTCTTTTTGCCATTTTTTTATTGCAATTTCATACCTATTTTTGCACCTATTAACTTTTTTTCCGCTTTCGTACCATTTTTTTACCTGGTTTTTACAATTTCGTACCAATTTTGCTTCTTTTATTCACTTCTCCACTTTTTCTCAAATCTTTTATCTTAGATTAATTTAATGTCACATTGGTTTTACTATAAAAAGATCTACTGCTTATGTTTGTTTAAGAATACTTAAGATGAGGAACATTAAAACAATTGCAGAGTAAATCGCAATATTGGGGAAAAATATTGCAATTAGATTATCTTCTCAAATCGTTCAGCCCTAGTGCAAACAATGAATCTGTACACCTTAGCGGCAGTGGGAATGTCAGCATAATTAAACTACAGGAATTACTTCTCCTGAAAGTTTCAGCAAAATCTGTTCAGTAGTTTTTGTGTAATCTTGATGACAAACAAACAAACAAACACAGGGGAACACATAACCTCCTTGCTGGATGTAAAAATGAGCAAAAATGTGGAGAAAGCCACACAGACCAGCATACTTTAGTTGCTGTAAAAGAACCAAAAAGATCAAATCAGTCGAAGTAAAATCCATCACTGAAGCATTCCTCCTGCAGATGCTCCTCTGACTCTGTTTTTTAATCGCCCTTCTCCAGGACATCGAGTACATCCGTGCTCGCTTCAACATCGAGAACTTCATCTACTTCAGCCACCACCGCTACGAGGAGCACGCTCAGATACGCCACTTCGTCCTCAAAGCGTCCTTCCAGCAATTCTCCAAGCACGTGTTCAAGGAGGTCCTCCGGCTGGCCCGCAGATCCTGCCTCTACTTCAGGACCTACGGCCCGGACCACAGCCAGGAGGTGGGTGATCAGGGGCCCCAGGGCCCTCAGTGAGCCACACTAACAGTCTCCTTCTGTTGGCTCTGATACACATGGTGCCAGGATCATTAATCTGCACACTGCAAAAAATGGTACGACAAGGAGGAATCTAAATGAACATGTTCATGCAGTTTATTCATACAACCAGACGAGAAGCACTTTAAGAATATACACTGTCTGGCCAAAAAAAAAAGTCTCCACCTGGATTTAACTCAGCAAACAGGTACAAGCCTCCTATTGGATAAATACTGTAGGTGTTGCTGCTACTTCCAAAGTACATGATGTGTCTCTGCTTACAGACTGACAGCAGGAACTTCTGCTCCAAGAGAAAAAGTCTGTTTGGTTTTGTTGCATATTCTGATCACATTAAGTCAGGACTTGTTTGATTATATTTTTGGATTTAGAATCACACATTATAGACAAAGGTACAATGACTGGCAAAAAAACATCCTGTATGATCCCTTCTTTATTTATTTTTTAAAGGGACTGTGAGGAGAATCTATTTCCGGGGACATTAAGATTATTACAGGAGCTAAATAACTGTTCACACTGGGGGCATCCATCTTCCATTGTCAACTCGGGGGTGGCGAGGTTTCACCGAGTTCCCAGTAGGAAATTTTGACTTCTAGGGGGCATTCCTGTTGCAGTTTCATACTTGGAACTCGGAAATTCCTACTTCTGACTACAACTGGAACGCACCAAAAGACGTGACCCAAGCCAAAGCGTGTGTTTGTTGTGATGCTAATGAATGCAGCTCAGACCTTCCTCAGAACTCTGCATTGCTTTACAACTTCTTTTTTCAACAACTTACAGGATGCAAAGCCACAAGGTAATGTATCTCTTTCTAGTTACGTAGCGGTAGTTTTTGATGTGTGACAACAAGCAATTTTTGGAAAACTTAGTATCGTGGTTTTATAGCCGGCTATATATGCCTACTTACAGCCCGATGCTCTTTTTATTGTCTTGTTCCCAAAGTTGAGTATCCAGGCCAGTCCAGCCCTGTCAGACCCGACCGCGAAGCTAAGGAATAGCATTTATAGCTTACCTATTTTGATGCTACAAAACTCATGTTAAAGTGTGGATTTCCATCAGTCATATATCTAAAAGTGAGACTTATTTGTAATTACTTAGAAACTCCTCACAGTCCCTTTAACATAATTTCCAATCATGTCTTAATAATAAGAGTTTGATTGTAAGTAGGGATCCGAGCTGAAAGTTGGACCGATTGTTGTGTTGTTTAAGCAGTTCCCATTCCTCACTGTCGTTTCAGTGTACTCTGTCTGCACTACAGCAGCTGTAAACATACGTATCATCTGAATAATAAAAACTGTTCCTGTCTGAAGCTCCTGAAACTCTCCTGCAGGTGGAGGAAGTCCGTCGGCTCTCAGCCTTTGAAAAGACTCACTCATGAAGTTCTAACAGCTTAGTTTTTGCAGTGATTTGGCCTCTGCAGGCGTTCGTCCCCGGGGTCGGGACAGCAGGTGCCGGCCATGCTGCCAGCTCCACCTCTCCACTCTGTAATAAGACATTTCCTCGACATGTAGAGGCCTCCACTTCCTCTGGTAATTACCTTCTCCAAACTCTGAGACGATGACGACGTGCAAATAGAATAACAGCAAGAGATTATCAGTGAGTGGATGAGGCAGAGTGATGCTGGATTTCTCTCCTACTGCCCTTAAACACATCAGTATAGCTTTAAGATTTGATGTTTCCCAGCCCTACATCCCAGAGTCATCTTCTAACCTCTTCAGCAGCTCATTATCACCCTGAACCACTGACTTCCTGCCCTCTTCTTCTGCACCCAGAATTCCTGCGTCCACCACCTGGACTCAGTCCTCCACTGCGCGGTCCCAGTCCGCCCGCGACGCCAGATCATCTACCCGCTGGAGGAGCTCGGCATCAACGCCCCGTCCAGGCAGATCACCGACGATCAGGTGGGCACGGCTGCAGGGTGGGGGTGGGACCACAGGAGGGCGCTCTTTCTAAAGGGAGGAGTGACTCCACAGGCTTTATTCACAGGTATGATAGCTGCAGAGAAATGTGGAAAAGAAGGATGATGGAATGGAAATCATCAGGTTTGTGTGCAGCTCGGTCATTTAGTACAGATTTAGAGGGATATTAAAATAAAGAGAGAAAGTGAGTGTTTAATTTTCATAAGAAAATCAAAGAGATGTTCTCCTTCATAGGCAAAGCTTGTTGCACAGAAATTTTGTTTATTTAACAAAATGAAATTGCCTCAGAACAAGTTAGTTTGAGTTTTTTATGCTCTTTTTTTACTAAAGTAAAGAAGGTGGAGTCATATTCAATCAATCAATCAAACTCTCAATCAAAGTCTTGTAACACAATGCGCTTTACATAGAAAGAAAAGAAAAAAAACAAATAAAAAGTAGAAAATTGATTTGATTTTGATTTGAATGCTTTGTTTCAAACTAGTGCTAGTAGCACACGAAGCAGACTGAAAAAGAACAAACAAAAAACTTATAAGAATAGTTGAAACAACAATAATAATATTGACAGAACATGTCAGAAAAGGAGTAGGATGAAGCATACGTTTATTTAAACCTAACCCTTCTCCACGACTCAATTTAATATTCAAATTTAATACAATGAGGATACAAACACCACCCAGCCTCGCAACACACATAGGCACACACAGAAAGAGGTTCGGTGAGGATTCTAACAGAAAACAGAATTGGAGGACTGAGGTTTTAAATGAGGAACACAGGAGCTAAGACTAAACGACAATTAAAAATCAAGATAAGAAATTAAAAAAAAAGTATGTATTTGTTTTTGAGCTCACAAGTTTGTCTACACAGCACAGGCTACGCTGTTTAGACGTTTAAGTTCTTTTAAATAAATCAAGAAGTCCTATCATCTCAAACTCCTCATGCCTCCGATGTCATAAAAGCTTTTTGGCAGTTGAGTGGTGTTCATTATGTCTTCAAATTACATAGATACAGTTTTCTTTCTTTTATCTCCGACATGCAGATTGTTCACGTACCTTGACATGTTTCGGCAGAAACTTCCACCTTACTCAGAAGTGTTACCAGATGAAAGGTGTGACATGTTAAATCAGCTGGTGTTACGGAGGCGTGACCCTCCTGTCAAATTTTCTGACAGGAGGGTCACACCTGTCTGTTCACCTCTGCTCCAGGTGTGTGAGGGCATATATTCCCCCTCGTCCCTGTTCATCGTTTTCTTATCTCGATGGCTTCCCTAATCCAGCGCTGGTGTTTGTCGTCCTCGTGCGGATGACTCTGGCCTTGTCCCAGTCCATAATATGATTGTCTGTTTTGCAGTGGTCCGTTTTGGCAGATTTGTAGTTTTCCTGTTGTGCTTTTTCTTTGGTTCAACATCAAAAGGAGTGTGAAAAAGAAACAGGAACAAGACAAACAAGATCGATTAAAACGAGGGTCTGTGCTCGAGTGCTTTTCTACAATATTGTAGTTTGATATAAATTAAGAAAAAGATCAAAGATTAAGGCAGCAGGTGGATTTTTCTAAATCTGATTCTGTTGCTTGAATGAGGAGAAATAGAATCTGCTCACGTGCCAGTCTCAGTGTGGCTGTGATTTACTCCTTATTTAAATATTTTCCCTCGCCCAGCAGCGCTGTCTAACCTGATGCATCCCCGCGCTCGCTCTCATGCTCATCCCTCTCCATCAGAGCCCCCTCACCCCCACCCCCCACCTCACCTTCAGGACCATTAATCCAATTTAAAGCACCTGTTCCCCCTCTGTCACCACCAACAGGATCAAATTACAGCAAGCAGCCACCATTGTGCTCAGGGAAGGTGAGGTGCCACGGTGTGAAAAGTGCCGCTGCACCCGCTGCACCTGCCGCACCTGCCGCACCTGCCGCACCTGCTGCACCGCACATGCAGATGAGACACAGCTTTGTTCATGTGGGCACCTCTGGGTGATTCCTGCAGAATTCAGACAGATGGATGCATGCAGACATTTAATCTCTCTGATTTTTCACAGGAGTTTTACATAAGAAGTGAAAGTAAATTAATTTTCATATTTTATGAAACCTTTATTTAACCAGGAAAAGAAGCTCATTGAGATTTAAAAATCTATTTTTCAAAAGTGTCCTGGCCAAGACAGGCAGCAGCTCAAGCAACAGACGTTGCTTACAGTCGCATCAGCAGCTCATACAAACATATGACATGTATCAGGCTTAATAATCAATGAGAAAGTATTCAGAACAGTTAAATGACAAGCTGGACCATCAAAGAAAAAACGATTTTCTGTCAAAACATCGACAACCAGATGCTTCAATATTCATATAATTTAGTTTCCTTTTACTGGTGTCCAATGAAACAAGGTCATTGAGTTTTAAGTCTTTTTGCAGCTCATTCCAAACAAACGGAGCAGCAGATTTAAAGGCCTTCTTACTCTGCTCAGTTCAGACTTTAGAAACAAGAGGAGAGTCTGGGAGTAAAGATTATAAGATCTCCTTTAACTGTTGAGGGTCAGAAGGTATGAATGGAGTAGACCCAGGATTACCTTTCGATGAAAACATGCTAATACTTCAGTCTACGCATAGAGGAGCATCCAACACGTGCATACAAGACGCAGTGATGAGTATGGCAATTTAAGTTTGTAACCTCAGAGCTCCATGATACACAATAAACACAAAATTGTCCCAGTGCAGCGTCTGCACATCACTGCTCATATCATATTCTTTTGTGATCGTCCTTCTGCTTGTAGATTACGCCTATAAACAGGGCTATTACAACAAGAATCCATCTCTCTTTGCTCTGACAGCAAGCTGCTGCAGCTGAAGCCAAACCAGCTGTCACTGAGTAAAGTGAGCTTCCACATTTATGTTTTTAATCCAGATTTTTTTATATATGTATGTATTTACAGTTTGCTCAACATTTAACCTGAAAGACTCAACATCCTGTTAGTGAGACAGAGAAAAGCTGTTAAAATAACTGTGCTGCAACCATTAGGGGACATGACTGATCCACTTTAAAGGGACTGTGAGGAGTTTCTAAGTAATTACAAAAAAGTCTCCCTTTTAGATATATGCCTGATGGAAATACACACTTTAAGATGAGTTTTATAGCATCAAAATAGGTTATCTATAAATGCTATTCCTTAGCTTCACGGTCAGGTCGGACAGGGCTGGACTGGCCTGGATACTCAACTTCAGGAACAAGACAATTAAAACTAGAGCAAATTTATATTATTCAGACACGTCTTAGAGCACCGGGCTGTAAGTAGCCATATATAGCTGGCTACAAAACTATGATACTAAGTTTTCCAAAAATTGCTTGTTGTCACACATCAAAAACTACCGCTACGTAACTAGAAAGAGATACATTACCTCGTCTCTTTGCATCCTGTAAGTTGTTGAAAAAAGAAGTTGTAAAGCAATGCAGAGTTCTGAGGAAGGTCTGAGCTGCATTCATTAGCATCACAACACACACATGCTTTGGCTTGGGTATTTTGGTACATTCCAGTTGTAGTCATTAGTAGGAATTTCCGAGTAGAAAACTGCAACTGGAACGTTCCCTGAAGTCAGAATTTCCTACTGGGACAATGGAAGATGGATGCCCCCAGTGTGAACAGTTATTTAGCTCCTGTAATAATCCATTTATTAGCACTTCTGACTGGGGTGTGTCGCTCTAGATCAGCTGTATACATAGTATTGTTAGACTTATATTTACAAAAATGCTGCCATAGTGATAATCACATTCTTCATGTGATATTTGTGAACAACAACGCAGGGCGTGCTAACAACAGCTAACAATAGCCTGGTAGATCAGCATGTTTTTTTCCGACTTCAACTGGAACACCGATAAGTCTGAGATGATGTCACTCCCAGTTCTGAGGTTACTGGAACGCAGCATTATGAAAGTCACCGCACGTGCTCATGGGTAGCAGAGTCTTTATTTCGCCGGTAATAGATTCTCCTCATAGCACCTTTAAATAAGAAAAAGAAAAGACTGAATTGCAGAGGAGCTTTGGTTGCTTCTCTATGTATGTGATGTGTCCTGATGTCTGCATTTCAGAACTGACAAAAAAAAAATGGGTGGATGGATGGTTAGATGGATTGATAAAAAGATGGATGGATGTATAGACTGCTTTTTGAACACTAGCCTAAATTTTTTATTTCATATATTAGGCTAAAAAAAACATTTTGTAAGCCACAGCTTCATTTTTTAAGACTACAAAGAGAGACATTACTACACCATGTGTTTATCAGATTTGTTGTCTGATGGCCACAGTTTAATAATGTAAAATCAAGCAGGTTTATGGGGAAATAAATTAAAAATCCATGTTTCTCATAAGACAACAGAAAGATCCCTTAAATCATAACATATTTCTCTAAAGGAAGAAACCAAATCTGACTGAAGAGCTGCAGAGATGGTGGTGGTATAATCATTTCATAATATCTGTCCTAATTCACAGTTGAAGTAATCTAAAAGCTCTACTATTTTAAGTAGATGCGCTCATTAATAAGCGTATGCCCTTTTGTTTTCCTCTAATCAAACCCTCTCAGTCTGGGACAGATGTCACGCACATGCTCCCTTATTATTGGAATATTACACAAAGGTTAATTTCACCCTCGGGTTTCCCCCCCTTTATCCTCGGCACTGTTTCCATCCAACAAGGTGCATTGTGGGGCCAATCTGCCTAATTATAGATGATGAAGGAGCCATTAGCTGCGTCAGATCGCTGGGCGGGAACCAGAGACGCCGGGCGACGGAGGAATCAGGAAATGAGGACAAAGTGTTCCTGTGATTCCTGTGGGATCGTTTGATAATTAATGTGAAAGTGTTTTTAACAGTCAGCTCACAGTTTGATCACTGTGCTCCTGTTTGATCCAGTTAGTCGTTATTGTTCCCTCCTGCAAACAACAGCAGTAAATGAAGTTTTTAAGATGTTTGGGTGTATTTTGAATTAAGTTTTATCGGAAATGGTTCCACTGTTTGGACATTTATTAATTTATTGAATTAGCTGTTATTTTCTATTATGATAACACCTCAACTTGGACTTGTCCCTCTCTGGTGTCTTTGAAAACCTGCTGCCCGTGAAATAAAGTAAAAAGAAATGTGGTTGATCGAGCTCTTTGATTAAAGCAAATATTCTTATCAGGATTATTTTTATAGATATTGAGATGTGATGCAATGATCAAACTTAAAACACGCTTAACACTTGCAGTCAAGACGTTGATGTAGAAGCAATAAATGGGGATATTTGGCTACCTAAAAATGTTATTTAGGGATGCAGATTTTCATGGATTCAATATCAGGATCAGACGATATTCACAAACACAAGCTGTCAGCAAGTTAATGACAAACAGATATCAGTTTCAGATGATTTTCTGTTGTCTAACAGTTGATTCAGAGAAGATTTTTAATTATCAGGCAGTGAAAACAACCTCTTGGGCTCACTCTGAAGCTGCATTCACACCGAACACGACTCTGCGACCATAATCGCAGAGTCGCAACCCACTGAAGTCGCATCACTTGTCTGTAAGTATCTCATTTTGGTCACCGTCGCCATGGCTTGGTGACATCACATCCGCTCGAGTTTCACCACAATCATATCATTTATCATCTAATAGGATGTGTATGCGAACATTTTCCTAACTGTATTCTTTTCACTCACCAAACAGAATAGTCCAGAATAAAAACTGTCTGTCACGGTACAGTCACATGCACACAACCACACACGACATCGCATGAAAAGATCAACTTTTTTCAACTTTGATGTTGAGTGACGAGAGAAGTGATCGCCTTGAACGCTGCAGTTGCCTATGGGTTAGCCCCACCCAATCGCGCCTGTAAATTGACTTTGCATGGAAAGTGATCACAGAGGTTGCTTAAGTCGCGTTCGGTTTGGAGGTACCTTTAACCCTTTGACTGGCATTGTAACCATGCGGTTGACTTTTCTGTTTTCCATTTTTCCCCTCTCTGAGTAGTGTTTGTAACACTAATATGTATCCACCGGCTGGCACTGCTGTACATAAATATAGTTCTCTGAAATCTAACTGGAAGAGCATACACCAAAGTAAGAAAAGATCTTTTCACATATCTCGTGATCATCTCAAAAATAATCATTTTGTAAAAGGAAATAAGTTTGATACAATAAAATGTATCTATGATTTCTTAGGAAACTGGGTTCACTAAATTTTACTCTTTTGTAAAGTTCTCATATGAAAAAAACAGGAATTTTGTTGCAGAAATAAAAAAAAAAAACATTCATGCCCAGGATAACCCTTAACAGGCAAGTCAACTGGCTGGTTGACCAACATATCTGCTTCCTGATTGGGTAATTTAAAAAATAAAACATTAAATGTTGCTAAATGAAGAGAAAGAAAAACAATTTTACCATCAAATAGTTTGTCGCAAATGTATTTCCTAGTTTGGAATCAAAGGGTTGTTGTTGTTTTTTTGACGGAAAAGGAGAGTCAATGTTGATATTTTGGGGAATACAGCCAGAAGAGGAAGTTAGCGCTTCAAGTTATTACTTTAATCACTGGTGTCTAATTCAGCCCTGAATTACACACTCAGAGCATCACTGATAAAAATGGATTGACCTTGGTAATTCCATTTTGTGTTTTCCGTGTTGAGTCAAATTATAAATGAAACTTTATTTAACAGTGTCCTGGCCAAGACAGGCAGCAGCACATATACAAAGTTACAGACATAAAACAATTTCAGACTCAGATACAAACAAATGGACATAAAGGCTTCACTCCTGGTGGTGCCCTTCTGTTGATTCCTTTAAGTTTCATCTTTGCAACCATACTCCCCCCACCAGAACCCAAAGACTTTGGTTTTCCAGACACTGCCCAGCAGGTCATGGGAATTATGCCACCAGATCACTAGCTGGCATCGTTTATGGTCGGAACTACAATGGTATCTAAACGTCTTTGAACTTCCGAGTTTCATTCTTGCTTAATAAAAACATTCTTGGCAAATACTTTCGCTTTCGTCCAAATGCCCCAGCTGCCCCTCTTAATCGTGGCCCCAGTTCAGAGAGAAAACCCACAAAATACACTATACTGCCAAAAGTATTCTCTTACCTGCCTTGACTCTCATATGAACTTCAGTGCCATCCCATTCCTAATCCATAGGGTTCAATCTGACGTCGGTCCACCCTTTACAGCTATAACAGCTTCAACTCTTCTGGGAAGACTGTCCACAAGGTTTAGGAGTGTTTATGGGAATTTTTGACCATTCTTCCAGAAGAGCATTTGTGAGCTCACACACTGATGTTGGACCAGAAGGCCTGGCTCTCAGTCTCTGCTCTAATTTATCCCAAAGGTGTTCTATGGAGTTGAGGTCAGGACTCTGTGCAGGCCAGTCAAGTTGATCCACAGCAGACTCTGTCCTCCATGTCTTTATGGACCTGCTTTGTGCTCTGGTGCACAGTCATGTTGGAAGAGGAAGGGGCCAGCTCCAAACTGTTCCCACAAAGTTGGAGCATGGAATTGTCCAAAATGTCTTGGTGTGCTGAAGCATTCAGAGTTCCTTTGACTGGAACTAAGGGGCCAAGCCCAGCTCCTGAAAAACACCCCCACACCATAATCCCCCCTCCACCAAACTTTACACTTGGCACAATGCAGTCCCACAAGTATGGTTCTCCTGGCAACCTCCAAACCCAGACTGGTCCATCAGATTGTCAGATGGAGAAGCGTGATTGGTCACTCCAGAGAAGGCGTCTCCACTGCTCTAGAGTCCAGTGGCGGCGTGCTTTACACCACTGCATCCACGCTTTGCATGTCACTTGGTGATGTGAGGCTTGGGTGCAGCTGCTCGGCCATGGAAACCCATCCATGAAGCTCTCTGCACTGTTCTTGAGCTAATCTGAAGGCCACATGAAGTTTGGAGGTCTGTAGAGATTGACTCTGCAGAAAGTTGGCGACCTCTTCTCACTATGCGCCTCAGCATCCGCTGACCCCGCTCCGTAACTGAAAGTAAAAGTCAATTAATCGCCTGAATCTAGTTGTTGATGTCCATCGAGTTTCAGCGGTGTCAGACTTCCCAATAATTGAGAACACCTGCTTTTACAGGTTATTATATTTTCAGAAAAGGCAGCAGATTCTCCTCTTACTCTCCTCTCTCTCTCTCAGGCACCGTTCGCTCTCAGCCTCATCAGTAGGAAGTTAATCATGGAGCCAAAGGTCACCATAAACGCTCAGATCGTGGTGGTGGGGGCGTCAGACACCGGATTATCCTTCCTGGAGGTGCTTTGTTTCTGGTGAGTCCTCCTCTCTCCCCTATAGATGCACACCAGTCTGATTATAATGACACACCAGTCTGATTATAATGACATTTCATCCGCATTTTTTCTGTTGGGCCCTATTTAACCCACCCACAGACACCTCTGACCATCGCAGCAGACTTCTTGCACCCCCTGGGCAAAACAACACTGTTGGGCCCCTTATAGCAATCTTTTCATGACATCTTATACAGGTTTTACAGCAGCAGAACCTCATGACAGCATTAACAACACTGTGATAGCAGACAAGTTTTCATACATATATACAGGCAGCCCAAAGTGCTTTACACAGCAGCAGAACCTAAACATGACAGCATTATGTGAGAAGAGTAAAAGTAAACAAAAGTCAAAACAAACTCAATGCAAAAATAATCAGTAAAATTTTAAAAGAACATTTCGAAGCAAAATAAAATACATTAAAAACATAGTGAAAATAAAGTGTTTTCCTTAAAATAATACAATAAAAAAATATAAATATAAAAAAATCAATAATAAAAAAACATAAAAACAGAGATTAAAAAGTTGTGATAAAAGCAATAATGGTATTAATTGTAGTAATAATGGTAATAATTTTGTAATCAATCAATCAATCAAACTTTATTTAGATATGCAGCCCAAAGCGCTTTACACAGCAGCAGAACCTAGACGTGATGTCATTGTGTGAGAAGAGTAAAAGTAAACGAAAGTCAAAAACAAAGTCAATGCAAAAAAACAGTAAAATCTTAAAAGAACACTTCAAAGCAAAATAAAATATTATCAAAACAAAGTAAATATCAAGTGTTTTCCTTAAAATAATAAAATCAAAATCAAAATAAATAAATAAAAATTTAAAACCAAGGATAAAAAACAAAATAAATAAATATAAAAAACAATAAAAAACACAAATCCCATAAAAACATATTAAAAAGTTGTGATTAAAAATAATAATGGTATTAATTGTAATAATAATGGTAATAATTTTATCAATCAATCAATCAAACAAACTTTATTTATAAAGCACTTTTCATATATAAATACATGCAGCCCAAAGTGCTTTACACAGCAGCAGAACCTGCTAAACATAATGATGCACGACATCATTGTGTGAGAAGAGTAGAAGTAAACGAAAGTCAAAACAAACTCAATGCAAAAAAATCAGTAAAATTGTAAAAGAACACTTAGAAGCAAAATAAAATACAGTAAAAATACAGTGAGAATAAAGTTTTTTCAAAAATTAATCAAAATAAATAAATAAAAAATTTAAATTAAGGATGAAAATCAAAATAAATAAATAAAAACAATTAAAAAAACACAAAACCCATAAAAACAGAGATTAAAAAGTTGTGATAAAAGCAATAATGGTATTAATTGTAATAATTATGGTAATAGAATACAGGCTACTACTCAGATTTAGATTTTGTTAAAGCTTGGAGACCTCAGCTCTGATCTCAGTCTGCCTCCAGCTACACAAGAGTTTGGTTCGCTATGGGTGTCGAAGCGATCTATGGCCAAACAAGGATTCAAGGAGAGTGATCTGTGAGAGAGAAAATATCCAGTGAGAGTGGCAGTGGGCAGAGGAGAATGGTCGTAGATGATAGATAAGCAACAGGAACTCGGCTTGTTACAACAGAGGCATGAAGATTCAGATGTAGGCTCAGAGTTTGGTGTGAACATCATAAACATGGATCCATCCTGCCTTGGATCAGTGGTTCAGGCTGCTGCTGGTGGTCCCCCAGCATGGTTCAAACCCCACAGCCTACCTGAGGAGTGTTGCTGACTAGGGGTGGGAGAAAAAATCGATTCACATAAGTATCAGGATTTTTTGTTTGACGATTTTTTAAATTGATTTTTTGATTTTTTTTTTCAAAGTAAAAGCTTCATTTTAGTCTGTGTTAATGAGCCACTTTTAAATGCAATCCAGGCTTTTGAAGAGAGAGTATAAACAGCTGGTTAAAATATATTGCTGAATAAATCCTAAAAACAGACTCACATGTGATGTATCGTAGAATCGCAATTCATATCGAATCGGCACCTAAAAAATCGAATCAGGTGAAAAGCGTATCGTCCCAGCCCTAATGCTGACCATGTCCATCCCTTTATAACCACAGTGGATCATCTTCTGTGGTCAAATAGTCGCCTCCTAAGTCCTTTCCTAACCACTTTTCCTTAACCCTGATGGAAAACGTCATGAGGTTAAAGGGAAACTCTGTTTTTTTGACACCTGGACCTTATTTATAGGTGTGTGCATGCTCATATACTCACTCAGACAAACATCGTGCAGCTCGGAGTCCTTCAGAAGTTATTTAGATCCAACCAATTTAGCCGCACTTAGCGGGGGCCACGGCAATGGAGCTTCAGCGCGGGACATAATCTCTGCAAAATCGCTCGTCTCTACCACAGCCCGGTTTGTCATTGCAGAGAAATCCTCCAGAGTAGTCAGACATATATTCCTGGATAGATCCATACGCGTGTCAGCCGGTCTCAAGTCCCACTCTGAGCAGCAAACACACTCCTCTTCTGTTGCTATAGGTGAACACTGTCCACAAGCGCACCACCAGTTCGCATTGAGTCGTGGACGTGCTCCTGTTTGTTGTTCTCGAGCCAGCTGTTCGTCTCTCTCCCTCCACATTCTTCTTTCATGGAGCTCCTCGTCCGTGTACTCAGACTCAAACCGGTCATCGTAGTCTGACTCTTCGGCATCAGATAAATATTCTGCCATGTTGCTCAGCAATGCCGGCTAAAAGTAGCTGTACCTTTGTGTCGCGCGGCTATGACGTCATCAAAAGTTTGTTTACCAGGTCAGCTGACCCACCTGAAGACGGTAGACGAGCTGACTTTATGATAACACTGGCGATGGATGAAAAAATATAGCCGAAATGAGCGATTTTGCAGAGATTATGTCCCATGCTGAAGCTCCGTTGCCGTGGCCCCCGCTAAGTGCGGCTACATCGGTTGGATCTAAATAACTTCTGAAGGACTCCGAGCTGTACGATGTTTGTCTGAGTGAGTATATCAGCATGCACAAACCTAAAAATAAGGTCCAGGTGTCAAAAAACCGGAGTTGCCCTTTAAGGAAAGGAGAAAGGAGAGTTCAGAAGGACTTAGGAAAGGAAAACTGTCGTGCAGAGAGAATCCGACTACACTTTCACTACGCTACGTCATCATGTGACGGCGGATGTTACTGCTGCAGTGAAACTACAATTTTCCAAAGATGGACTACAAAAGGCTCATCTTAGAAGAGCTGGTGTATCATGACAATGTTGTTCCTTTAGACAATTTGAACATGAACAACCCAGTAAAAATGAGGTGTGCATAACTGATGTTGAAGTGAGGATTGAAATAAATCTGTCCTCTCATTATCAACATGAACACCAATCAGTGCATGAAAATAAGTGAACTGAAGGAAAGAAAGGCACAAACTGTTAAGACCACAGTCTAGTAGAGTGCAAATGATTAATATTGAACCAAGTTTAAAACAGAATCAACATCAAATGTCTCATATCCTGCTCTCTTCAGAGAATCAGACTGCTGGAAAGTTAAGGCAGGTTTTGGTAAACTTTAGAAAGGATGAACAGCAGAGGGAACTCACATGGTCTGAGGGAATTGTTTGTCATTATTCTGTTGAATTCAGAAGCAGTCGGTTTATAAGTCACTGTTCATAAATGCTGTTGCTGCAGAGAATTGTGGGACAGAATCATCTACTCTCCTTTCGTAAAGGATGATCTGGTGTATCCTATGCTAAAGGAGCTAATAAAGGAAGCATTGAGCCTCCTTTCCTAAGCATTTAGACTATCCAAAAAGCTCTTATCACAAACTACATCCAGATTATTTCACTCAGTTAGAAACCTTCCTAAGCAAAAAGGACTATTCTACTGCAGCTCCACGTCTCAGAGCTCAGATCATCTCACACTGGTTTCTTCACTGTACTCCAGTGGCCTCCACAGTCACCAGATCTCAGAGCAGCTTTGGGATGTGGTGGAGCAGGAGGTTCTTATCATGAATGTTCAGGCGACAAATCTGCAGCACCATCTCTGAGCCAGTGTTTGAATAGACAGAGCGGTGGGCTTTTCTAGGCCAAAACAAAGAGACTTATATGAGGACTCACTCTGTTTTCATCAGCTGCCTGATAATGACATTTATGAACGCTGTTGGATCAAAGACAACAGCTGATGTTTGACATTCTGGTTTTGAAGTTTGACACCAAATGATCCTCATCAGGGAATAAGCTCAAGGGAACATTGATTATAAAAATGTTCTTATGGAAATCTTGAAGATTCAAAAAATGAGGCCTTGAATCTTAAAGATAACCATGAACTAGATGAATGAGAATCTACACAGACATATTCCAGTGAAAAGTCAGTTTTTCATCATTGACAAAGTGACAAAACAGCAACCGACATAATCATCAGCTCAAGTAAAATCAAACAACCGTCAGCCATGTTGAGCCTCGCAGTTTCATTATGAAGTCTTCTGTGTTTTAACTCACATTGTTAACAGAGAGACATAAAAACATTTTATTTAATATTCCAGAGCAGCTGCTTTGTCATGGCGTGCACAGGGACAATGAAGACTATATGAGAATATAATTATCACAGTAAAAGATCATAAATGTTCCGACACACGAGGAGAAATCCTCCAGATTCCACAGACTCCCTGAGCATCCTTCGATGAGGCCTCTCCTTTATTTCTTTATCGCCTTTTATTCCAGGAATCCAGTCCCTGCAAATGTCACTTGACTTCGAGGTCGTACGTCTTGCATGTTCACCGTCGTCCTCTTTGTGAGATTAACCGCTCCGACAGATAAAAGGAGAATCGAGCCGCTGATCCAGAACCCGCCGATAGCTGCCAGGCAACCGTGCCGGCGGTTTTGTTTGACTAAGATCTCACAGCTCGCTGAAACGGGCGCAGCCTGGCACCTCGGCGACGGCAGGGCGGGGGCACGCAGCTGTGCGAGGCCTGGCATTCAGTGGGCCCGGCGCTGGCCCCTTTAATTAGCCACTCCACTGTTTCCCCGTCAGGGCTCTGCCGCGGCGATCCGTGTTTGCTGTCACTAATGAGTTGACTAATGAGGCGGTTAGTGTCCGCTGGACTAATGGCGAGGCGGCGGCGCATTGAGAGGGTGAGTGATGGGTCAGTTTCGGCCTGCTGGGCCCCCTTATCAGCCCTACCCAAACGTCCACCCCCCCAACAAAACACGGCTCTCCATGCGCTCATTGATTCGAACCCCCCCTCAGACTCCATTACTGTGTGGGACGGGGTCAGACAGATAAAGAGCTCTGCGGCGGCTCGGCCCTCTGCTCGCTGTGGTCAGGCTGCAGGGTCAGCGCAGCCGTCTGTCAGCGCCTGATAACACCACAAATCCAGGACTTCTGATGCAGACGCATCCAGACACCAATAATAGGCCTTAATGCCTCGGCGCAGCGCCGTAAATCCACCTTCTGGCACAGATTAACCAGGAAAGTTTGACTGCACTCATTGTCTGCTGCTGTTATTAATACGTGCATGTTTACGTCAAAACGACAGGATCACATCACTAATCACTCCAGATCACCGCTTACAGGCCCTGATCTGTCTGTGAGCTCCGGTTTGATCATCAGATCTGCAGATGTGAGTGGCCTTAAAACGTCCTCAAGTATTTATGAAAGAAAATGATTTGATCAAAAATAAGCTGAGACTGATTAAAGGCTTAAAACACTCATGGTAAAGCAACAACATAAATGCCAAAACATGTTTGCTCTTTGCACTTTCAGGTTTTATCATTTTGAACCATGGTAGCATAAATCAAAATAGAATATTAAATAAAACAAAATAATGAGATGTAACCTGGTTCTTGTGTTAAATGACACCTTTAGACAAACAGACATCCACAGTCTGCTTGGTGCACTCGCCCTGTTAATGATCAAAACACCATCTTTTTTTTTTTTAAACTTTCATTTGCTGGCATTCGTTTGTTTCTTTGTCTGTTTGTGGGTAAATTAACTTAACATGAGGTTTTGATGAGATTTTCAGGCAGTGTTGGTCCTGACACGGGACTTTAGTGAGACAGTTTTCACTTTGGTTGGAATGTTGTTAATGCTTAGGAAAACTAACAAAGAGGTACATCTTGTAGGTCCGTGCAAAAGTTAATTTAAGTTCTCTCTAACATTGATTCTTTGACGACTCTTTTGAAATCAATTACTCCAATAGAATGGAGTTACAAAATGTTGTTCTGTGAAAGTCTCTGTAATATTTTCAGTCTTTTTCTCTCATTGTGTCACTTTCTGTGTCATGGACTGTGGGGACCAATCAGACATAACTGTCATGTTTCTGTAGCAAACTAATAAATTAACAACAGAAAACAGTTTTATGTATGGCAAATCTCAAAAACTCTCATTTTGTTCAGCTTAAAAAAGTTTTAGAAATGGAAGCAACACAGGCCTGCAGGTGCTGTGCACCTGCTTCATTTGTATTTGTACTATAGAATTATTATAAATTCATAAAAAAAACAGATGTCACTTAATTATTTAAAAGTGGAATATCTCCTAAATGCATCTTCTTTGGACTTGAACTTAAACCTAAACTCATGTTAAGCTCTGATGGTCTGCAGACTAGACTACATGTTTTCTTTTTTATGTATGTTTTGTGCCTTTATTGATAAGAGAGAGACAGTGGATAGGCTTGTGAAAAGGGGAGAGAGAGTAGGGGAAGACAGTCTGAAAACTGGCCACAGGCTGGATTCAAACCCAGGCCGGCAGAAGTATGTACATGGGAATGTGCCTAGTTGCTAACCACTCCGCAAAACCAGCACCCCCTACTACAGTCCTGCTCATTATTATTGGCACCTATGAAGTTTAAGTACACAATGTGACAGTTTCTTTCCAAACCTCTCTAACTTTGCTCTGCATCACTTTATCAGACTCAAACTTGGCAGAAGTAATGTTCACATATTAAGGTTTGTAAATTAAACTTCATTAGCTACTATGATCATGCAGTCATATTTAGAATAGGCAGTTTTAATTGCAACCACCTGAAGCCTACAAGTAAAAGAACACCCTACCCACAGTTAAGCATGGTGGAGGTTCCATAATGGTTTGGGGCTGCTTTGCTGCATTGAGTATTGGAGGCCTTGACTGTATCACAGGAATCATGAAATCAGAGAATTATCAAGAAATATAAGAGAGTAATGTCCTACCCAGTGTAAGAACACTTGGTTTGAGTTGAAGATCGTGGGCCCTCCAGCAAGACAAAGACCCAAAGCACACATCCAAAAGCACACAGGAATGGTTGAAAAGGAAAAAAATGGGCTGTTTTAAAATGGCCAGCAATCAGTCCTGATCTCAGTCCGATTGAAAATCTTTGGTATGGCTGAAATCTGCCATTGGGGAAAAGAAACCTGCAAATGTTCAAGAGCTTGAACAGTTAGCATAGGAAGAGTGGGAGAAAATACCAGCTGAGAAGAGCAAGAAGCTTATAGATGGATACAAGAAACATTTGGAGGCTGTCATCAGTGCCAAAGGGTGTGCAACAAAATACTGAAGAGGGGTGCCATTATTGCTGCACATGCTTTTTTTCAGTTCCCTCTTTGAAATTACAATATGTAACTTGTAGAAAAAATGTTTTTGTTACAGTGTTTTGGACCTTCAATTAAAAGATCCTGATGACATAAATTTGGTACATTTCAATTTATTCCTGAAGATATTGTTAAAGCAATGAAAATAATGAAGGGGTGCCAATAATATTGAGCAGGACTGTAGATGTTTTCTTTATGTGCTTCTGGTTGATGAAAAACTTCAAATTCCTTAATGTCGGCATGGAGTGTTGAGAAGATTTATATCTGTATGTATTTTTTAAAAAGTCTGTTATACCCCAGTCACACATTCCAGTCTCATGCCGATTGTGCACGAGTGAACACGGCTGGTTTGATCGGCATGATACACCATCAGTAACGCTTCTACAGTTCTTTAGGGCCATTCGTCCATCTCGCTGACACGACGTCAGCCCCATTGAAGCCCAGTTTGAGTCACGTAAGCCTCAACTGAGCCCCGTCGCTTGCGCTGTCTTGAACAGGATACAGTCAGGGCACATTCGGATACATTTTTGTCAGTCGTCCTCAGAAAGCTTTCAGGATTGAGCCCCGTACGTGCACGCTAATACCATTCACCTTAGGACTGCATTAGGCTTCCACCTCGCTATACTGAGAGCAGCGATTCTCCACGACAGCTTTGAACTGCTCAAAATAGTCGGGACCCTTCCCCGATCACCGGTGTTCATCCACGACTATAAACGCTGATCCAGATCTTGTAGTGCATGCACCACAACAAAGTTTCATCAGGATTAAGACAATCCTGCACAATCACCATGAGAAATGGGAAAGTGTGACCGGGGCTTTATCGCCCATCGCTTGTGGGGTATAAAACACAACGATGTTAAAACTGTCAAAACAGTAGAAATAAATAGGCAAGACAAGAAATACATAATGTCCTCTAAAAAGAGTCTTTTAAAATGGGTTTGGTCTGTGTTTAATAGCAGAGGGAATGATGGACTTTGAATAGGGATTAGTTTTCTTTGAGGCACATTATAACGTCTACCTGAAGGCATGAGAGAAAAATAATTTGACAGAACATCATCATCCCAAAGCTGCTCCACTGGACTGAGATCTGGTGACTGTGGAGTGACCAGTCACCAGTGTGAGCTGATCTGAGCTCTGAGACATGAAGATGGTCCACTGTGGTCATAAAGGATGGACATGGTCAGCAACAATCCTCAGGTAGGCTGTGAGGTTTGAACCATGCTGATCCAAGGCAGGATGGATCCATGCTTCATGACGTTCACACCAAACTGTTTTGGTTATTTCTGTTAAAGTAGTCAGAGTGTGGCTCCTAAATGATTCCCTTTATTTGCTGAATGTCCTCTCAGAACTGGAGCTGCAGGCAGAGTGAACGTCCACGTCCTTCAGCGAGTCCATCACAGCCCCCATTGTCCCTCTATCTGCTCACTTTAGCTGTTTCAGTGTCTGATTTGTGCCGCTGGGCGTTAATTTAGCAGGAAGCTGAGATAAGAGCAGCGCAGGAGGCGATCAGAGGCGTGGCGGCGATAAGGCCGGACACGGTGAGGTACACACTCTGCTTTTCAGCGCCTGAAGGAACCAGAGCTCTTATCAGCCGCACATCCTGCAGGCCCAGACAAAGCAGCACATTTGCATCACAAAGACGGCGTATACTGTGGACAGTAAACACACAGAGGCAGGAGGGCAGGTCACCAGCATCACAAACAGGCTGGGAGTCAGGAAGCTCTCACCTGAGATTTCTCTGCTTCTGCACTTTTATAGAAGAAACTCTGGAGGATGTGAGGCGCTGGAAAAATCCAGACATGAGAAACTGAACCAGAACTTCGGCTTCGTGGTCACCAGAAAGAGTGATCGATAAACTTTAAAACCGGATATGAGCGAGGTCTCAGGTAGTGTTGTGTTACTCGAGACCGGTCTTGGACTGGAGAGCATTTTTACTCGGTCTTGTACCGGTCTAAGACTGGCCGAACTCAGGATTTTCCATCAAGACTGATCAAGACCAGCACCGATCAAGACCAGCACTAATCTGCTGTTCTTCAACTTCATTAATGTGAATAAGGAGGAACTCTTGGTAAAACAACAGAAAGCTTCAGTTCATGTGTTATTTCCCTGTGATGACTAAAACCCTCCTGCTGTTGTGACTGCAGGACCCCCCCCCCATAACTGTTCAACCTTGTCACGGTCTTGGTCTCGGCTCAGTCCCAGCTTGTCTCGGCCTTGGTCTCGGCCTTGGTCTCGGCCTTGGTCTCGGCCTTGGTCTCGACTCGGTCTCGGCTTGTCTCGGTCTTGGTCTTGGCTTGTCTTAGCCTTGGTCTCGACCTGGTTTCGGCTTGTCTCGGTCTTGGTCTCGGCTCGGTCTCAGCTTGTCTCAGTCTTGGTCTCGGCTTGTCTCAGCCTTGGTCTCGACTCGGTCTCAGCTTGTCTCGGTCTTGGTCTCGACTCGGTGTCGGCTTGTCTCGGTCTTGGTCTCGACTCGGTGTCGGCTTGTCTTGGCCTTGGTCTCAACTCGGTCTCGGTTTGTCTCGGTCTTGGTCTCAACTAGGTCTCAGCTTGTCTCAACTCGGTCTCGACTTGTATCGGTTTTGGTCTCAACTCGGTCTCAGCTTGTCTGGGTCTTGGTCTGGACTCAGTCTCGGCTTGTCTGGGTCTTGGTCTCGACTCAGTCTCAGCTTGTCTCTGCCTTGGAAGAAATGGGGCTGGGCCATAAATCGATTAATTTGAATTATTTTCTGCAGAAGATTTAAAAATGAAAAATCAAGATTTTTTTTCATTCACTTACTTAAATTGTAATTAGTTGCAAAGTTTGAAAAAAAAAACTAAAACTTTACAGTTTTCATGATGGTGGCACTGTCAGGTTTTACACAAGCACTTTTATAGGCTTGTATTTATTTTTTTAAATTAGATTAAATATTGATCAGAGAGAAACATGTTAACAAGCTGTGAAAATCCCTCAGCTTTCAGTGTTTATGTAGGCAAACCTGCCTGCGTTAGAACTACATAATCAACATTTTATGACACACCTTAATTTTAAGAGGGAAATTCTGATTGATCTAGGAATAAATTTCACAACATAAAGGTAGAACTTGGCTCATGTCAGTTTTGTGTCACTTGGAGTTGTTTGCTTTGAGAGGGGGAAAAAAACTATTAAAATCGTAAATCGAGTTTTGTGGGGAAAAAATCTGGGATTTTATTTTTAGGTCATATCGCCCAGCCCTTGGAAGAAGCAAATGCTTTTTTATTTCCTACTCTTTATTACTGTTTCTGCTTGGTCGTATGAAAATCTTACCTGCTTTATCATCTATGTAAGTATATCGTACATAAGTATATAAGTATAATCCACTTTAATATTCCAGGGCAGCTTCTAGGAGTTTCTGTCAAACTTTTACATTTGTGTTTCAGTTTCTCCACCCCCACTCTACCCTGGCATCTGCTTCAAAGCAGTAAAAACAATTTATTTCTGTTGCCTGTTATATTTTGCTGTGATACTCTGATAAACAGCGTTCACACTCGATGATCAAGGATTCTTCCTCCAGTTTGGAGTTTCTGTTTGGACCTTTGATTCCTCTTTGAATCCTCTTTAAACATTTGTATTTAAGCTCATTTTCTTTTCTTCCTGACATTAAGGGGTTTGGTGAAACAGCACAGAGGCCAGCAGGCACATAAAAGTGTTTACCACAGACTTTTCTGTCTCTAAAGAAGCTCTGAGTCTGTGTTTATCTTCATAATGTTCCTCTTGACACTCCTGCTCTCTGAATGAAGCGTGGATCACGGTCGCTCAATAAAATGAAACTCATCCTTCCCTTGAAAACATTCCTCTCCTGCATGACCTGTTTCGATGGTGTTTCCTTCTCGTCAGTGTTGTTTTTATTTTCTCACAGCCCCCACCTGACGTTCAACAACCTGACCCTGATCTCCTCTCACGGTTTCCCGCCCGGCTGCAGCCGTGAAGACGTCGAGTTTCTCTCCACGAGGTGAGAAATGAATTAATATGTGACATATAAATAAAATGATGTGCGAGTGTGTCAGTGTTTGCTCTCCTCCCTCAGTCACGCCTACAGCAGCAGAGATCTGGCCCAGCTGCCTCTTCAGTCCTCTGTCACCATGGTGACCGGGAAGATGGTGGGCATCAACAGGAAGTCCAAATATGTCCTTGTTTCTGATGGGAGGAAGGTGACCTACAACTACCTCATCCTGTGCACGGGCCTGCAGTACCAGGTGAGACCATCAGATCAGGATGATCGGGATGATGCAGTTCACATAGTTCCATCATTGAGCATGAATCTGTTGTGCTGAAGAAACTTTATATCAAATACTAATTTGATACACCATCAATTTGACAGGTCATTTAAGTTCAAAGCCCCATCTCACTGGAATAATCTTCCATCTTCATTAAAATCAATAACCTCCTTCAATAGCTTCAGATCGCAATTATTCTCCCATCTACAAACTAGCTGTTCTTGTTTTTGATGCTTTTTTAAATCTATTTATTTTTGTGTTCTATTGATTTATTTGCTGATTGATTCTTCTATGTCTATGATCTTGGGTGGTATAACGTCCTTATACCTTATGATTCTGTTATTTATATATTTACTTATTTCTTTATTATGATGCTTGAGTGCTGGGAGGGGTTGGGGGGTATGTAGGGGTGTATATCTCATGAAGAGCAGTCTGTATGTTCTGTTTGTCTTGTATGTTTTTTATTTTATGTTGTGTACTGTAATTGTTATGTTGAAATATCTTCTTGTGTTGGGACCCCCTTGAAAACGAGATGCTGCATCTCAAGGGGCTATCCTAAATAAATTCAAATTCAAATTTAATGTCCAACTATTGTCCATAGACGGGCCTTTGAATAAACAAATCATATTTACAATATTTAACAGCATAAAATAACACATACGTTCACAGAATAACAATAAAACACAACAAGTGATTCTACAAACCAGTTTAAAATAAGTAAAAACATGGCAGAGTAAGAATGATTTCAGCTCTGGTTTGCTTTTATCTCTTGACTTTGGTAGAGAAGGTTTTAAATCTGTGGTTAATTTGACTTTTGGTGTTTATGAATTCCAGAGTTTAGAGTTTAAGTCTAAATGTTGACTTACATTTTTGTTTGCTACACTTTCCATTCTCCTTGCTTCAAATCCAGCCTGTGGCCAGTTTGCAGAGTTTCCCGCCTACTCTCTGTCACCCTCCTTCACAAGCCCATCCACTGTCCCCCTCCCTCTTATCAAAAAAGACAAATGCCAAAACAAAATCTAAAAAATGGAATACACACAGCAAGCCTGTAAAGCCACATCCACACATCAGTGTGTGTTAGCTGACTTTGATGGAGGGATTCATGATTGGCTATCTGGATTCATGTTGGCTGTTGGATGTTTATATTTGTATATATATGTATATGTGTATTTTTTATAAATGTATATATGTATCAAAATCAAATCAAATTCAAATTTATTGTCATTCAGTTAATACCAGCCTATCAACAGAATGAGAAGTCATTCCTCCAGGATCACAACAAATCACATGCATTCATATGTACGTCCCACTGAAAATAAAAATTTAACATAAATAATAATAATAATAATAATAATAATAATAATAATGATGATAATAATAATAATGATAATAATAATGATAATGATAATAATAATAATAATAAATAAAATAGAAATTAATTATAAAATAACAATAATAATAAGAATAGTATTAGATAAATAAATAAAATAGAAATTAATTGTATAATAATAATAATAATAATAAATAAAATAGAAATTAATCATAATAATAATAATAAAGATAATGATAATATAATAATAAATAAAATAGAAATTAATCATAATAATAATAATAAAGATAGTAATAATAATAATAATAAATAGAAATAGAAATTAATTATAAAATAACAATAATAATAAGAATAGTAATAAATAAATAAATAAAATAGAAATTAATAATAATAATAATAATAATAATAATAATAATAATCATCATAATAAATAAAATAGAAATTAATGATAATAATAATAATAAAGATAATAATAATAATAATAAATAGAAATAGAAATTAATCATAATAATAATATAATAATAATAATAAATAGAAATAGAAATTAATAGTAATAATAATAATTACAATAATAAAAATAATAAATAAAATAGAAATTATTAATAATAATAATAATAATAATAATAATAATAATAATAATAATAATAATAATAATAATAATAATAATAAAAAATAATAATAATAATGGTAAAATTAAAAATAATTCTAGACCGCTGCAGAGATTTAAGGACATGCTTTATTTAACAGAATGGCTATTCATATATTATATGTGTATCCATAAAATGAAGAGTTTTGTGCTTTATTGTAAAGTGTCTTGAGATAACACTTGTTATGAAATGGCACTATACAAATAAAAATTGATTGATTGATTAATTGATACCTGAGGCTGCTGATCGGTCCAAAGCTGACCGAAGTGTTCAAAAAGCACTTTTGTTTGACTTGAGTTAATAAATCTCATTTTTGTTCACCCTTAAGGCTCCTCGTCTCTCTGCTGTGGATCAGACTCCACCGGTCTCGAACCCCCAGCTGCAGAATCATCAGTCCTCTCCCCGCAGACCCACCGTCCCCTCCAACCTCTTCACCCTCAACGACCTTCACGACTGCAGGGTCGCTCGCCGCTGGCTCTGTGCCAACTTTGTGGAGCTGGAGGGTGAGTGATGACTGCACACACACAGAGAGAGAACATGAACTTAATCTGCAGCAGGCTGTCATTACTCAGCCAGTCAGCGCTCAAGTGCTCCGCTATAATTAGCTGCTAATTAGCCGCAGAGAAATCTTTCATGTGGGTGAATAAGGTCGGCCTCTTCCATCCACCCTCCATTATCATATCACTTTCTGAGAGCACGAGCACGCTCACGGTGTCATTAAGCAAAATTAATCTGCCCTCTGAAGGAATTGTGCCTGCATCCAGAGGGAGCCTTTATCCATACTAATTAGTTGATCCCACTAATAAAGGAAAACCATTAATAAATGCTAATTCACTGCAGCAGACACCCTGTTTATTTCCATATTTTAATCATGATGACTAAAGAGAATCACACCGGACAGACTGTGTTCCTGCTCTGTCTCAATATCAACGTCACAAAATAAATTCTTCATAAGAAACCCACGAAAATACAAATCAGACATCAGATCAGTCTCACAGCTTTATAACACAACATTACACTGCACGGACATGGCTGCAGAACATGAACCAAAACATCCATTTCCCTGACAATAATGGATGCATGTTTTTATCGGTTTGATATCTGCATCGGCTGATTTTGACAGTTTTGAAGATATTAGCAGCCAATATATCAGTCACACATATCAGCCATATATTAGCTGGAATATCAGCAAATTAAACAAATATACAAAACTGATGCACCTTCACAGCGCTGCATGGGAACATTTAAAAATCAAGGGTTTCATTTTTGCAAGAGTTAAAAGCTGTTTTTTCTTGTTTTGCATCTGTTCTTCACAAAAATATACTGCAACACTGAAAGAAATGTGTATTTTTGTTAAGTACAGAGATTGTGTTCTTGATTGATCCCCTACAGTAGACAGATATTTCAAATAAATTTATTCCCTTTAGGTTGCAGTATCATGTCCACCTACCACGTGGTAAACTCCCAAACACTTCTCTTAAGATTCATAAAAATATAATCTTTTCACATTTTTACCATATTGAGATATTTCATCATAAATCCAAAAAAGCCAGTGAAGGACAAATTGGACATAATGCCTGTATTCAGATTTACTTTTTTGTTTTTTATTTTCAATTTTGGTTTCATTCACAAGAGAATAGTTTGATTAATCAGCAATAATACATATGCCTCAGATTTATCCTTTTTTTATTCACTCTTAATTAATGTCTGTGAGACATTTGTTTGTGGATCTTTAAGTTCCACTCAGGTACTTTTTATACCGTTGATGCATAACTCCCTCAAAATATAATATTTTTAAAAATGAATATGGTTTTTAACCCTACAAAGCCAATTGTATCATATTTGATACATACTTTTATAATACCTCAATATGACCAACAAATTACAAAAAAAACATCTGAATACAATCAGATAAATGACAAAAATGTCCTCAAATGGATTATCAGTTGCCAAAAACACCTAATGTATCAAATGAGATACAAAAAATCTATATGTTGAATTTTATGGACATTTTGATTTTTATTGATTTTAGCAGAATGTGAAGCAAACATTTCAGCTCCAAAAAATTAGAATTTTCTGGCTTTAATCTATGGTCTTGGGCCTTAAAGGGTTAACTTTCTTGAAAAGTAAACAAAAAACATTTTAATAAGTATTCCATTGTGATTTAGTAATTCATGCATGAAAGGGTTAAAAGTCCAGAGGCAGTGAGTACGATCCCCACCTCCCATCTTATATTTAAGGCTCAATGGAGAGGTGTCCGTTCTGTATTTGGAGAGACGGCTTGGACCAACATGTGCAGTGTCTTAGGCTGCACGGCTCTTTGGTTATGCACCATTATTTTCTTTGCATTATCCCAGATTCCCTCCTCAGTTATGAGATCCAGGAATGTTTTAAAGGATTGGAAACACTGTGGGAATTTTCCACATTTTCTCTAATAACTGTGAGGAATGTCAGAGATGTGTCAGAGGAGTTTACTGTAATCATGAAAACATGTTTCCTCTGCTGTGGTTGTGCTGTGAGGAGTGCACAGAAGAAGTGAGCGGTGCAGAATAAATGAACTGATGCTGGTCTGTGTTCCTGGCCTTGGTGGTTCAGTGCAGCTCCTCTCATTCAGCACCACGGACAGAGACATTCAGCCTGACTGAACACAGAACATACATCAGAAAAGCTCTAACATTAAAAAAACAAACCGAGAAAAGCTCTAACATTAAAAAAACAAAACAGAGAAAAGCTCTAACATTAAAAAAACAAAACAGAGCAAAGCTCTAACATTAAAAAAACAAAACAGAGCAAAGCTCTAACATTAAAAAAACAAAACAAAGAAAAGCTCTAACATTAAAAAAAAACAAAACAGAGAAAAGCTCTAACATTAAAAAAACAAACCGAGAAAAGCTCTAACATTAAAAAAACAAAACAGAGAAAAGCTCTAACATTAAAAAAACAAAACAGAGAAAAGCTCTAACATTAAAAAAACAAAACAGAGAAAAGCTCTAACATTAAAAAAACAAACCGAGAAAAGCTCTAACATTAAAAAAACAAAACAGAGAAAAGCTCTAACATTAAAAAAAAACAAAACAGAGAAAAGCTCTAACATTAAAAAAACAAAACAAAGAAAAGCTCTAACATTAAAAAAACAAACAAAGAAAAGCCTAAACATGGATCAACATGGACCCAAAATGCCTTTTCTTACCTTTTTTTTTAAGAGGTGTGCGTATTGACATGCCTAATATTCGTTTATGAGGGGTGTAAATCATCCACAAACTGATGATAAAAGTAGTCCAAATAAAAAAGTGACAAACATAATATCTCAAAAAAAAAAAGTGAATGACACCTCCATCTTACATGAAAAAATATAACTGTGTTGTAAAGTGCTCTATAAATAAATTTTTGATTGATTCTGATAATATATATACTCACATATTTAAATGTTGGTTCATTATTGATTTCTGTGGACTTTTTATATTTTTTATCAAGTTCTTTTGAATCTAAATTCCAGTTAATTAATCTAATTAATTACCAGATTTATAATTAATTAATCTAATTAATCACATTTTAATCTCATATCTGCTTAAAGTACCCAAATAAAGAATTTGAATTATAGGATATTATTAAATTGTAGTGCAGGACTAATCAAATGAATACACTAAGAAGTGAAGATTTGTAAATCCACATTTTTATTGGTGACTAAATAAAACCAAAGTCAGGGCAACTTGTCCAGAAAATTCTAAACTCAATCAGGCAACTCAAATTACACTTTAAGTGTGTTTCATAAATCAAATTCAAAATAAGAAAAAGGTCGAGGACATCCAGCAAAACAATTAGGCCTGATGCATTATTAAAGAATGTAGTACAAATATAGATAAATAAATTCAAAAATAAAATCAGACTAAGTCTTAAATATGCCATTCCTGTTGTCACCTGGGCTTTGTTTGGTTTGACTAGAGACGCATGTGTGAAGTGACATGTGCCACTGCCATGTACGGGTCCTCCAGCTGGACAATATCAAAATGTTTGTGTGCTATGATTAATCTGTGATTAATTTTTATAATGCTTAATTTGCGGTGTAATTAATTAATCTAATTAATGCACTAAAGTGACAGCCCTACTGAAAACATTGCAGCACATAGTGTACATCGGAAAAGCCTTAACATAGATCAACAGCCAACCAAAAATGTTTTTTCTTAGCTTTTTTTTTTTTTGTAAGAGGTGTGAATACAGACATGCCTATTCCTGTATGGGGGTATATATCCATTTAATACAAACTGATCGTAAAATTAATGAAAATAAAAAAGTGACAAACATGATTTCTTAAAAAAGTGAACGTCACCTCCAACATACGTGAAGATATATAATATATATATTCACATATTTAGATGTTGGTTCATTATGGATTTCTGTGGACTTTTATTTTTTTTTGTATCAAGTTCTGTTGAATCAAAATTCCGATTAGATTGTTTTTTGTCTCTTTGGTCAAACAACTTTAACGACATTAATCTGAAAACATCACAGCATATATTTTCTGGTGACCTGGCCCTTCCTGATAAAAAAAATGTTTATTTATCTAAGATCTGTTATATTATATATGATATGCATGTGGTATGCAACACAGACTTTCCCACATGGGATCAGTAAGGTTTGTCTTATCTTAACTTATCTTATATATTTTTTTGTCTTATATTATATCTTATCTTTTAATTTGTTTTATGTTATTTTATTTTATTCTGTAAAGCACTTTGGTCCATTGTGGTTGTTTTTAAAGGAATTTACAAATTAAAGTAGATTGGAATTGGATTGGATCTTATCCTAACTTGGCTGTGCCTGAAGTGGTTGCGAATCTACATGCATTATTATAGCAGAAAATATAATAATAATAAAAAAGATGACACAAAATAGCTTGGATTTGTATGGATTGAAAAACACAGTGGTGTAAGAGGCTGAGCTGTTTTCACAAACTTAACATTAAACTCTCTTTTCCAAGATTAAATCTCATTTAAAAACAAATACAAGCCCATAAAAGTGCTTGTGTAAAACCTGACAGGGCCTACAGTTATGAAAACTAAAAACTTTTAAACACACAATAGGCCTGTCACGATTGACATGTTTGACAGAGTATGAATTACCTGGGAGTTCATTTAATAATAAGAGGTGGAGTGTGACATAAAATACATTTCAGACCATTTATTTAAAATCACCGTCCAGTTCTTCTTCTCTGATTTGATTTATAACATCGTGAGTCCACACTGTCCTAACATCTCCACGTGTTTCTCCAGGTCACGCCATTGTCTATGGAAACACGCTCGATTCCTTCACCGCCGTGGAGGCTCTGCTCGGCCTCGGGGTTCAGGGACATCGTATCCGTCTCGTCCACCCGCCCCTCGAGCCCGGAGCGTCCTGCCTCAGCGAGCCTCAGGTGAAAAAGGCTGTTTACTCGGCCATGGAGGAGGCGCAGGTCCAGGTCCATCACGACTGCCTGCTGACTCAGATGAACGGAGGAGATGCTCTCAGCTCTGTGACATTCACCACCAACGCAGAGCCTTTACAGCTGCAGTGTGGAGTAAGTCTCTCTGCTTCAGGAGCAGAAACATAGAAACATGGTCACCAGTGATTGACAGATAATAATAATAATAATAATAATAATAACTTTATTTACATAGCACTGTTTAAAACAGAAGTTTACAAAGTGCTTTGACAAACAGGAACAACAAACAAGAAAACGCAAAAACTACAGCACAAAGACCAAAAAAAAAAGCTAAGTTCAAATACACTCTCAGGGTGTTTTCACATTAGGCCCACTTGTTTCAAACTGTGCTGCGGCGCGGTTTGCCACCCTCCCCCTCCGGCTTGCATTCACACTTGCAACATTGAACTGTGCCCGGGCCCACTTGTGTATTTACTCAGTTTGAAACAGCAGGGGGCGATATGCGCATAACTGGTTAACCTGCTACGGAGGAGAACGAAGAAGAGGCTACCATGGTAACCATTTCCTACACCAAACAACCAATGTTCACGTTTCTCTCTCTTCTACATTTTCCTTCAAATGTGTTTTTTTATCGTGTTTGAGACGGCATCAGCGACCTTCTGGACCCTCGTAAATCTTCGTAATCCTCAACCAGAATAAACAAGTCGACAAATTGAGTAAGCAAAAGATTCAACCGCGGGATTAACAGGAAGTAATGCACCAAAAGTAGATCGGTTCAGACCTCTTTGTTTCACACCAGTGAAACCGCACCAAATGTAGGGAGATGGAGCGGATCCAGACCACCCCTTCATGGAGGTCTCAGACCGGCTGATCTGGTGCACACCAAAGTGCGGAGGTTGCATTCACATTGATACTAACGTACCAAACCCTGGACCAAAACTTCTTTGGTGTGCACTAAATGTGTGAAAACACCCTTACAGAAAGAAGCAAAAGGCATTAAAGACACAAGCGAGGAAAGTTTAGAGAGAAAACTGACGCTTCAGGTGACTTTCCATTTGTCAGAAGAACCCAGGCAACACTGACCTGACAAGCCAGATGGACAGCTCCATATATCTGCCACAGAAATATTTCACTAGTCCATCTGGGTAGGAGCCCTTTAAATTTGTTTTCAGGGGCAGAACGTTAAAAAAAAAACACAAGCTTGTGATTGGACAATCGTTTGGCTCGTCACATTCATCACAGACCAATCCACATCAAGCAGGGTTGCCTCCTATAATGTAGCATACATAGTGGCTAATGTAGCAGCTAATGGCTAACAACAGTTAACAACAGTTCATGGATGTTAGCCATAGCGGCTAACTTAGCCGCTAACAGCTAACAACGGTTAATGACCGTTAGCCGCTAACTTAGCTGCTAACAGCTAACGGCCTTTTACTATGGTCTTACACTAAATTATACCTCACAGATGATTCATTTAACACTTATATGTGACATGAACCTCGTTAAAGACAATCCCTACAAGTAAACTTCTGAGGAGGGCAGATTTCACCAAGTTTCACTGAGTAGCCATGAGGACAATAGGCTAAAAATCCTAAAAACAGATGATAGTGGGCAGACAGCCTGGAGAATCTGAAGAGCTCACGGCTGTGCAGCTGCTGATTGGGTGATGTTTCTTCTGTTGGACATTATTTAGTTTTTTCTCATTTTTATCATCTCACACAGAGAAGGATTTTACCAACTGGCTGCAATTGTTTTTTATCCAAAGCAACAACAGCAGATGGATAATGAAGTATTGTCAAATGCCTCTTCATTCCAGCACAGTATGAGCTGAGAGATTATTGAGGTTCAATTCATATTTTTAAGAAGAAGAGAAACACAGTCAAGACCATCAGTTTGTCATCCTGATTTTATTCTGGAGGATTTTTTTTAGCTAAACATATATTATCACGCAGAAAAAATTAAATCATGATGAGCTTATCATTTATTTTTACATTTTTAAAAAATTTTTTATATTTATTATGTATTTACTTACTTAATACTTTGTAAAATGCCCCTTATTTGTGCCAATTAAGCTATCTAAATTGAATAAAAAAAGAAGTTACATATGATAAGGCCAAGAAACAAAAAAATATACATGAATTTGTCAGGAAACTCCAACTTTAAGAGCAGGAACTGCCAACAAGGTGCGTGAGAGCAGGGACTTTTTAAAGTAAAAAGGAGTTACCACCAAAGAACTTGAGTAAAAGTAACGTTTTTTTATTTCAGTTTTTAGTTTTGCAAATTAATCAAACTTATATCTTTACAAAAATGCATCAAATTTGCATGTGTGTTACAGTCAGTGATGGGCAGTAATGCCACTACTGTTATTAGTTTTATATGTATTTAATTTGCTCTATGGTAGACTTATTGTTTATTCAGTCTTTTCAGTATCTTGGTCTTTTTATTTATCAAGTAGTGCAGTAGTGTCCCAACAAGCTACATTCCTCACGGAGCAGATGGAAAGCCACGCTGCTGTAAACACAATAAAACAACATAAACAAATTTAAGTTAACTATCATCTGCAGTCAGGCTCTCAGTAGCTGATTCTGAGGTGCTCAATATAAGAGGAATCAATGGACAAGAGTGATATCAGAGGAGGGGAGACAGGTTTGTTTTTTTATTCTCAGCTTGAGGTCTGATTTTTTTTATGTTTTCTAACAAAAAAATGACTTTGGTCATCAAAAAATAAACTTCAGTGTGTTAGAATTACAACCAGATGAAATCAGACTCATAGATTTGTTAAAGAAAAAGGCCTTTTAATGACTCCAGTTTTTTTTTACTCCACTCTTTTTTTGAAATGTAAAAGAAGTTAAACTGTGACTTTACCAGTTTGTTTATATTTGGTTCTGGATTGTCTGCGAAAATTTCAGAATTTCCATTGTGCTGATTTTCTGTTTGTCTGAATTCTCATATATTCATTGTCATAACATGGACATTTATTAGTTTATGTAGTTTAATCAAGTTGATTTTATTAGTCCTTGAAATAATGTTTCCAAAATAACTTGAGGAGTTGGTTAAATAAGTTTCCTGTTGTCCACCTGAATGTGTGTGAAGTTAAAAACTTTATTTGTGATACATGATCTGAACCGTTTAAATCTTATTTAAATTACCTTTTCCATGTTCCTCCTTCAGGTGTTCATCAACCTCCACAACAAAGGAGTGGACTACGACGCCTTCAGGAGCATCAGCAGCTGCTTCCTGGTCTTCGACAGCAGGCTCGTCGTCAACACCTGTTTCCAAACCTGCGATTCGTCCATTTTCGGCGCCGGGCCTCTCACCAAGTTCTCCCGCCGCTATCACGCAGACGAGTGGTCACACGCCAACTTCAACTCCAAAGAGGTGGGGCGGGAGCTGGCAGCCACGTTGCTGCCGCTCTTTGACCCGACGCTGGAGCCCATGGATGAGCGTCGACCGGAGGAGGATCGTCTGGTCCCGCTGTACAAACAGGCCAAGATACGAGGTTAGTCCCGTAAGGACGACGCCTGAGATCAGCTCTACTAGTACTCAAATATGGAGCACATGTACTCAACTTTGGTCAAGTAGTGTAGAGTAGACTTTACTAGTGAAGCAACAACTGCCGCTAATACTACTCATTAAAGGATAAGTTTGGTTTCAACAGCTTTCACATTGTTTATAGAATGAAGTAGAACAATATACTCACCCAGAAGGCTTTCCTGATCCAAACAGTGCTTCAGGAGATATTTAGATCCAAAATCGAGCAGCGAACATCTGTATAATGGTAGCACAACGACGATTAATGCAGTTTTAGGAGCTGCGCTATACATGCCCCGTGTGCTACCATTATACGGATGTCCGCCACTCGATTTTGGATCTAAATATCTCCTGAAGCACTGTTTGGATCAGGAAAGCCTCCTGGGTGAGTATATTGTTCTACTTCATTCAATAAACAATGTGAAAGCTGTAGAAACTGAACTTATCCTTTAAGGTGCTTACAAACCAGACGCTACTTTGTACTACCTCTGCAGTCACTCTCCATGCAAAGTCAATGTACTTCACTAGTTGAGCAATGTCAAAGTTAAAAACAAAAAGTTGATCTTTTTAGGTGATGTCGCGTGTGTCTGTGCGGCAATAGCCAGTCAGCGGTGTGTGCATGTGTGACGGTGCCCGTTACAGACAGTTTTTCATCCGGACTACAGAGTAACAATTTATGTCCGTGTGGGAAACATTAGTCAGTAAGGGCATTAGTTCCGCCTAGACGGACCGCAGAGAACTCACAACAGTGTTTTGTGGTTGGTAGGTGAGTGAAAAGGAAACAGTTGAAATAATGTCAGCTTATACATCCTATTATATGATATATGATATGATCGCGGCGCAACGGCCGACAGCAACGGTGACCAAAATTAGGTATTTATGGACACGCCACGGGACTTCAGTGGGCTATGCAATTTTTTATCCCTGAGTCGCTTGCGGTGCGAATGCAGCTTTAGTGCTAGTTGTAGGGGCGTGGCCACAGACATTCAGATTATAGGTGAATGCAATTCCTTGCCCAACCATTGGTGGCAGTAGTTTACCAAATAAACAGGCCCACTGTCAATAAAGCTGACATAAGAAGATGATCTTTTGAATGTAAAATTGTGAAACATGTTTTTGAAAACTATTTTATTTCCTTTGAAGATGCACATCCTCAAATGTGAAATTAAAAACAGTTTGAACTAGGGCTGGGTTAAAGAAACCAATGAAATCGATTTTAATCAATTTCCTTTAAAATTATTTGTAATTGATCCATAAAATCCAAAGATCGATCTTTTAACTTGTGTAGTTTTTTCTTCGTTGGTTGTGAGAAGCAGCCTGTGGTATCAACCCTGCTAGCCTCGCGTGATCAGCGTTTAGCTCTGCTTTCCACTGAATAAGATCTCGTGAGATGTTACTGCAGCAATCAAACATGGAGGAAGCGAGCAGCACTATAGGGTCACCACCGGAGAGTTTAAAAGCTGATGTTTGGATGTATTTCAGATTTAACAAGTACGAAATAAGAGGGATGTGGCGCCTTAGTGGCCTTTATTTAGAAAACCCTAGATCCTCCACTGCTAAGCCTAGACTTAAAAATGCTTGGCAGCATTACTAATAAGCCTTATATGCTACGATACATGTATCGATATCTGTATCGATACACGTATCCCCAAGAAGTGCATAATACTATAGATACCTGTATCTATAGTATTTAACACATAATTTCATCTTTGCACTTTTTATACTATATGTATAACATACTGCTTTGCACTTCTGGTTAGATGCTATCTGCATTTCGTTGCCTGTACTTGTGACATGTGCAATGGCAATAAAGTTGAATCTAATCTAATCTAATCTAATCTAATCTAATCTAATAATAATATTTTGTTGTGTTGATATTTTGAGCACAGGCCTAGTCTGCATAGCGTTCTGTGCATTTAATAACTAGCAAAATCCAGGCTGAGGAGGGGGTGAGGTCAACAAAGACACCATCACACATCAACAGAGACACATAGGAGACCATTGAGCAGGATTTTTCCTGAAAAAGTTGATATTTTATTTTTTAAGTAAAATCCTGCAGACCCGACCTTGAAAGCTCCGAGTGTCACGACTGAAGAGTTCGTAAGCATGTTACCGAGCTTTACCGAGTCCTCTCCGGTGCTGCTTTAATCACTGGACTGAAGGCAATTATGATCCTCAGCTCTAGTCTACACTTGTCCAGCCTTTTCTCTGATCATCCGTCTACATTACCTGCCTACAGGATGACTAATATCTGTCTGCTTTCAGCTGTGTGTGTGTGTGATATGGATCTAGCTGTTTAACACAACAGAGTTTCATGCTCGCTGGTATTTCCCCTCTCGCTGTGAATAAAACCATCTTCATCTTTTGTGTTTTTAATGATTCAGACTGAGAGGATGGGCCTTTGAGACTGTCCAGCTTCACATTTAGACCATGTTTGAGTTTTAGAATGAGTTTAGTTAACCATAAAGAGGAAACTGAATCAGCTCAAACACTCATCTGCACAGATCGATGTGTTTTCAGGGTCCGTCACCTCCACGTCCTTCTCTCCATCCACACTTCTGCTTTTATTTGTCATCTCCCTCTGCCAATATTTTTCCATCCTGCTTTTGTGGAACACGTTTCAGTCTTTCACCCGCCCGCCCACGGCAGATGTTATTGTGGCGGACACTCAAACCGAGCGAGGTGCAACAATGGCGTATTGTGCCGCCGTGTATTCACAGAGTAACCAAGGCCACCCCGCAGGTTACACCAACACAACAGCCACTCCGCTTCGCTCTTCTCCCACCGCAGGAAAACACATGAACTTTTTAGTGTTCAGTGTTCATGGAGAGGAGAGCAGCCACATCACAGCCACATCACAGCCTGCTGCATGAGACCATCAACCACACCGGCCCACCAACGACGACGTGACTGCTGTTTATCACCAGGGAGGGTCGTTAATGCCTTTCTACAGCCAGACATACTGTCATCCATCCATCTATACATCTGTCTATACATCTATGCATCCATCTATACATCCATCCATCTATACATTCCTTCATCCATCCATCCATCCATCCATCCAACTATATATCTATCTATACATCAATCCATTTATACATCCATCCTTCTATACATCCATATATACATACATCAGTCAATCCATCCATCTATACATCCCACCATGTATACATCAATCCATGTATCCATTCATCCATCTATCAGCCATCTATGCACCCATCCATCCATACATGCATTATTCCATCATCTATACATCCATCTATATATCCATCAATACATCCATCCATCCACCTAAACATCCATCTATACATCCATCCATGTATACATCAATTCATGTATCCATTTATCCATCTATCAGCCATCTATGCACCCATCCATCCATACATGCATTATTCCATCATCTATCCATCATCCATCCATCCATCTATATATCCATCTATACATCCATCCATCCATCTATACATCTATCAATGCATCCATCCATCCATCGATCCACCTAAGCATCCATCTATACATCCATCCATCCATCTATACATCAATCCATGTATCCATTCGTCCATCTATCAGCCATCTGTGCACTCATCCATACATACATACATTATCCATCATCTATACATCCATCTATACATCCACCTATATATCCATCTATACATCCATCATCTACACATCCTTCTATACATCCATCTATACATCAGTCCATCTATACATCCATTTATACATCCATCATCCATCTGTACATACATCCATCTATACATCCATTTATTCATCCATACATCTATATATCCATCTATACATTAATCTATACATCCATCTATACATCCATCCATCATCTATCTACCCATCTATCCATCCAATTATAAGACCCAGAAAAGTAACCTCAAAAAAATTTAGTAAAAACAAAAACATATATTTTTAAATTGCAAAATAACAGCTGTGTTTAACTTAAACATAAGCAGGTTCTACACCTGAATTAAATAAATAAAAAATAAATTAACATAGACCACTTGTATCAGAGTGCTCGTATCAGATATTTTAGATGCAGGCCCATATAACCTGATATTTGTTTTTTGCTTATATCGAACCGGGACACCCCTAATAACTCCTCTGGATTGAAAATTTCATTTTAAGAAACGCTTCAAGCTAAATTTTGCTCATCTCATTGGCAGACTATTTTACTTATTACAAGCAGCTCAGGCCTTATAACTCACAAGAAAAGAAATAAGTTCTCAAAACTTTCTACATGATTAAAATCAAAGCAGTTTGGTCTGAAAATTTAATCATTCAAGAAACTTGAACAGAACTTTGTGCTCCTCTGTCCTCAGGTGGGAGGCTGCCTGGAGGCTTTAACTACCTTCACTTCACCAAACCGGCTCCAACCGAGCCGCCAGGTGCTCCTCTCAAACATGTAGGTTTGTTTTTAACAGATGGATTTAATCAGACTGTGGTGTTTTATTCTCCACATGAAGAGCAGCAGAGAAATTATATTATTTTTTTTAAAAGCTGAGATTAAAACCAAATAACTGGATTGTTGCTCGACAGAAAGCAAAGAATCAAAACCCTGCTTTATATTAAAAATTAGATTAAAATCAATGTGTTAAAGCATATGATAGGATATGTAAGCAAAGTTTTATTCTGTTTGTGTCAAATTTAAGGGTTGATTATTTTTTAACCTTCTTTGTCTAACAACAATGACCCATTTTTAATTTTATCATGAACAAGGGGAAGGTCATAAGATTATTTTTCTTTCTGCTCCTTTACCTTTAGGATCTGGCTTTTTTATATTGAAGTGCTTTCTTTTATAAATAAGTTTAAATAAACTTTGAAAGTCTGTCCACCTGTATATTTACCAAATTCACACAGCTTTAGGGGGAAGACTTGGCAGTATTTTGCTGTTAAATCTTCATTCTTATTGATGCAATCCCGAAGCAGTTTGGATTGAGACATTTTTTATGAGTCATGAATGACTTCTTATTTGATTGTTCGTACAGAAATCCACCTTCAGACATTTGAGCGAGCATATAACCTGAGAAACGAGGATATCAGAGTCAGAATCAGAACTCAAAAACATGAGCTGCTGTTTTATGCTGAGAATTAAATACCACTGTATTAATACGCTTTATTATGTTTTTTATTTATGATGCATTTTATCAACACTGTGGGCCATAATTCCTTTATTTTAATGTATCTGTCCGTTTGTAAAGCACTTTGTGCCACAGTTTTTGCATAAGAAGTGTTTTATAAGTAAAGTTTTATTGACTGATTGATTGATTGAAGAGAGCCCTAAAGAAGAAGAAATAATATCTTAGCTGGCCTAAGAGGCGGGCAGTGGAAAAATAAAGATATTGAAGTATTATACTAACATATATATCATTAAATTTAAGGAAAAATAAAAGAGATGACTCACTTTAGGTCTTCCCATGACTTGCAGAAGACCTAAATGATGTCACTTCCTGCAGAACATGTCACTGGTGGAATGTTCCAGAATTTAAAAGGGGAATGTGTTTGGGTAACAGCAATGAGTGAAAACCTGAGGACAGCACTAAAATGTGAATTTTAACCAAAATATAATGACTTTTTTGTAAAACTTTAGTTTTAAAAGTGTAGATGGAATATGGAGTCACACTTAAAATTTGCTTTGGAAGGATTTTGTTCATGATGCGTTGTAGTAAAGTGTAGCGTTTGGCTGTGGGGACAGGCAAGAAATGCTATATTCAAAGGAAAAGCATGGCCCCCATAGTGCATGTAGATGATGATCCTCTCTCCTGTTAGTTCTCCCTCTAACGTTCATGTGTGTCCGTCTAAAGCTGCAGGACAAAGGCATCACGACGGGCCGAGGCGAAACGGGAAACTTCTTCTGTTTACGTCTGGACTGCTACGACCTGGTGGAGACCCTCACCTGTTTGTCCCTGCAGCCCCTCCCCGTCTCCAATTACCTGAGTCTGTACGGGAAACACCAGCAGCTGCTGGGACAGCTGTCCACCGTCTACTACAAGGGCCTGATCCCCGATCTGTACAGGTGAGGGTGGCGGGCTGAGGTGTGTTTACGGACCGTCTGAAATGAGACGCATCAGTCTGACGTGGATCTGGAGCATCCCAACAGGCTGTGCCACGTTCAGTCACTTAAATCAGCTTTCTGCTCCATTATTATAATGTCTAAATCTAAATTCCATGGGATAAAGAAAATCTTAGCAATTCATTACCCAAAAACATGCCACAATTTAGGAAAAAAATAAACATGACCTCTTAGCTTTTGACTACGTGAGGTCATTATTACACTTTTCACCACGGCTACAGGGACCATTTGTAGAAAAAAAAGAGGTAAGTTATTATATTACATCCACGTGAAATCACTTACTTCCATGTGCAATGTGTAAATAGTTGTCGGAGCTATTTTCTTCTTCTTATTATTATTTTTTTTTGTGGTTTATTTTAATTTGGAAGTAATTAGAAGTTTGAATTGTTAGATGTAGCTACATTTTCCTTTCTTATAATAAATTCAAGTTTGATTTTTGGGGTTGAATATATGAATATATATATATTGGCTAGTCATTTGTTTACTATAGTTAGATGTTTTGTATATTATTAGTTTTGTTTGTCTGGTATTGACAAACTATGGGCACCGGATGTTATTTAGGTGGGTGACTGACAGCCAGCATGCACCGGTGTGGGCCGGTGGTTTTGTACCAGCGTAAGAGAGGCAGCAGGAGTCGTGATCTCCTTTATTATTTTGTTTGCTTGTTTGCCAAAAAATAACCCATTGGAAATCACAGAACTTTTGGACATTAGACTTCTTTTGCCTGCCTAAATCACATCCCCACGGTGCATCAGTGATCTTTTAAGTTTGGTTAAAGCTCAGTTTGATATTTTGATTTTTCTTCGAGTTTTTGAACAAGTGCTCATTAAAATAGTCCTTATAAGATTTGCTTTTTAGTTTTGTATCCAAGACCTTTTTTATATTAGTAGAACAATGTACATACTGCCATTTTATTACTTAAAGGGCAACTTCGGTATTTTTCAACCTGGGTCCTATTGCCCCAAGTGTATGTGTGTATACGGTTGACGGGTACAACTTGTTTTAAAATTGGCTCAGTATCAAGGGAGCGGATGCAGCCGGCAGCCGCGAAGCTAGATAGGGGGGCAACTGCATCCCGTATAAGTTTGAGCATTAAAAGTGTTTATTTCGCCACAGACCGGTTGCGATCACCGGTGCTAGCTCTCTAATTAGCATTGTAAGCATTGCGTTTTCCTTCACGTCCTCTGACCTGTGTGATGTCATCTCCTGTGAGCTTGTTGCCGGAAGAAAACAGAGGAGCCATGCAGCGCGCCGCTCATAGTGGAGCTGCTTATCCCGGAGGACAGTTGAAAGTTTTACTGCATCGGTATCATGGCTGAATATTTACCAGATTTCGAGAGTGAAGACGAGCCTTTTCATTACGACGGCCACCCGTATTTATTTGAGCCAGAGTATACGGACGAGGAGCTGCTACAAACTCAAGAGCTAACGAGGATAGCAACAGAGGGCCAACGAGCAGACGAGGGTGAAGCAGCGGCGGCACGAACGCTCTAGATTTGTCTCTGACACACACATTTACTGTTGCCCTAAATCCTCTTCACTTTTTCCTCTCGTCCAGCCAGTACAGACTTGTGGCCTACCGTGTTACAATGCTAATTAGAGAGCTAGCACCGGCGATCGCAACCGGTCTGTGGCGAAATAAACACTTTTAATGTTCAAACTTATACGGGATGCAGTTGCCCCCCTATCTAGCTTCGCGGCTGCCGGCTGCATCCGCTCCCTTGATACTGAGCCAATTTTAAAACGAGTTGTACCCGTCAATCGTATACACACATACACTTGGGGCAATAGGACCCAGGTTGAAAAATACCGAAGTTGCCCTTTAAGTCTGTTTCTCTTTTTTTTTTATTAACACTGTCCCTTTTTGCTGCTTTAATGCCACAAATTTCCCCATTTGGACAAATAAAGTTTTATTATATTCTATTCAATTCGATTCTGATGCACACACAGGTCCTAAAATGATGCAGTGATGCAGATTGGCACTGCCAAACACTTTGGGGTTCAACACCTTGTTCAATGATGCTTTGGCGTCTCCAGCTACCAAACAAACTTCCAAACTTGGTGCAGTCACAACTTGAACCGGCCACCCCTCAGACTGAGCTACTGCCGGCCTCAGGAGAGAACTGCTGTGTTCTTATGTTTGCTATAATCTTCCAATCCTCTAAGTTTGAGCAAATTGCTTTTTATAACCAATAGCACCGTCATCATCACTGCAATCATCTTCAACTTCAGCAAAATACTCTGAAAGCAGAGGAAGCAGGACTGAAAGTTTCTTTGCCTTTATTGAGCCAACAATTCTGTTTAAGAAACAGCAGGAAAGAATTTGATTCAAATCCCTCGTTATCCCGGCTTATTTCTTTATTCTCCTTTGTCAACAGAAGTCTTTATTCTTATCTCAGTAAATGAGGATTAAAAAGCAGAAGAATCACAGTACAGCAGATTTCAGAGATGATCAGAGCATCATTGTCTGGTTTTGGATTGTTAACATAACAACCAAACAAACTTTACCAACTTAATATGTCACTTCATCTTAACGAGTTTTTAACAGCCACAGAGGAGCTCTTTCATTCATGCATATCCCTTTGTTACTCGCAGACACATGCGGCTTCATCCAGATTCGTGATTTGTCTGAAAATGCCGTAAGCTGCAGGTGGTTCAGTTTAAAAAATAAAACAATTTAAGCAGTTTTTGTACAGAGAAAGAGCCACTTTCACCGTTTCTGAAGCCAATTTGAGTCTGAAAGAGGAAACGTTTCCAGAAATCTGCAGGTAGTAAAAACTCCCATCAAGCATCTGCTGACTGATGACCTCGCCGTTAAAATGACACATAAGTGGTCCAAACAGGCGAGAGAGATTCAGGCCTTCGCTGCCTTTTGTCCTTGTTCTGTCTGCGCGTTTGCTGGTGTGACTTTGGCGTGTGTGCGTGTTTGTCAAACAGCGGGTGACCTGCTTCTGAGGTTTCAGCACAAATGACCTCCAGAAATGGACGTCTATTGTCCCCCGGCCTCCTAATCTGTTTATGCAGCCCCCCAATCTGTCTCTGCGGCCGGTCGGGGGGGACAAAGCCGGAGCCTCCGCGCTGCAGAGACGGGTTCCTGGTCACGCCGCTCACTCAGCTGACTCATAAAGTCATTGTGGAGGCTGGCGGAGCGTCGTGAGCCGTTAAAGTAATTGATTGACCGTGAGGCGGCCGGGGTCATTCAGTCAGTGCAGCGTGAGCGAGCTGCTGAGGGAGTGTGTGTCGAACTGAAGGTCTGAGTTCTGACTGTTTCACTCTTTCCTCTTGGCTTTGGATGGAGAGAACTCTAATCTTAAAGGTGTAGTGTGCAGAAGTCAAACAGAAACAGTGAATATAGGAAATAAAGATTCTACTTGTCTGTAAAGTCCTTCAAAATAGGTGAACAATCATCCTCATACAGCTTTGGTTTTCTTTAGTGCTGTCAGTTCATTAATTATAGTATGATCTGTTATTAATTAAAGGTGCTATGACGAGAATCTATTACCGGCGACATAAAGACTCTGCTACCCATGAGCACACGCGGCGACTGTCGTAATACTGCGTTCCAGTAACCTCGATACCATCTCCAACTTATCGGCGTTCCAGTTAAAGTCGAAAAAAAAACATGCCGCCCTGCGTTGTTGTATGAAGAATGTGATTATCTCTATGGCAACATTTTTGTAAATATAAGTCTAACAATACTATGTATACAGCTGATCTAGAGCGACACACCCCAGTCAGAAGTGACAATAAATGGATTATTACAGGAGCTAAATAACTGTTCACACTGGGGGCATCCATCTTCAATTGTCAACTCGGGGGTGGCGAGATTTCACCGAGTTGCCAGTAGGAAATTCAGACTTCGGTCGACGTTCCAGTTGCAGTTTCCAACTTGAAACCCGGAAATTCCTACTTCTGACTACAACTGGAACGCACCAAAAGACGTGACCCAAGTCAAAGCGTGTGTTTGTTGTGATGCTAATGAATGCAGCTCGGACCTTCCTCAGAACTCTGCATTGCTTTACAACTTCTTTTTTCAACAACTTACAGGATGCAAAGCCACGAGGTAATGTATCTCTTTCTAGTTACGTAGTGGTAGTTTTTGATGTGTGACAACAAGCAGTTTTTGGAAAACTTAGTATGGTAGTTTTGTAGCCGGCTATATATGGCTACTTACAGCCCGGTGCTCTAAGACGTGTCTGAATAATATAAATTTGCTCTAGTTTTAATTGTCTTGTTCCTGAAGTTAAGTATCCAGGCCAGTCCAGCCCTGTCCAACCCGACCGCGAAGCTAAGGAATAGCATTTATAGATAACCTATTTTGATGCTATAAAACTCATCTTAAAGTGTGTATTTCCATCAGACATATATTTAAATGGGAGACTTTTTTGTAATTACTTAGAAACTCCTCACAGTCCCTTTAATATGATTAATCTATTTTTCAATCTCACTTTAAAAATGTCTGAAAAAGCCTCAACTTGAGGTATTTTCATTGAAATCCATTAGATTATTGTGTCAGATCAAAAGATTGTTCTCCACCCCTTAAAAACTGAAGCACAAGAAGCCCAATGCTTAAAAACTCTCCAGCTTTAACGGACCAATCAGGGGACAGAGGCGGAGCTACAGATGTGACACAACAGGAAGTGACTGCATGTTTGAAATGATCTGCATGGATGCAGACAGATCTGCAGTTTTATTAGAAATGATCTTGATTTCTCCTTTAAAAGAGGAGAACAGAACGTCACTTCAAGCTTTCTTATGGAAATCATGATTTTGCTCTCCTCCTGACCGGAAATCACCGCTGGGAAACCAAGAGAGACGCGGAAATGCTGCACTAATAATGCCGAGCCTTAGTCATGGTTACCCAACAATATCAAATATGTCCTCCTCAGGAGTTTACCAGGAGAATTTGGCGGTTTGTCTTTGTCGAGATTCATGTCTCATGTGGCAGATGACACATCTGTGTGGTATCATTTATGGAAGATAAGATGACAGTCTAAGGACTGAAGTACTCGTAGTTTAGATAGATAGATAGGTAGATAGATAGATAGGAACTTTATTAATCCCTTGGGAGGGTTCCCTCAGAAAATTCAGATTCCAGCAGCAGGCAACACCATGGTACAGAAAAGATGTGAAGATTAGATAAGAGTAGAAGATAAATAAAAACACAGGTTCTATACAGCAAAAAACAAAGAAATAGTTATAATAGTAATAATAATAATAATAATAATAATAATAATAATAATGATAATAATAATAATAATAATAATAGTAATAATAATAAAAATACCAGTAATAATAATAATAATAATAATAATAACAATAATAATTATAGCCGCAGCAATGGGGATTTCCAGCATAGACCACAAGGACAATCATAATAAGTTATTCTTACGGTAGAAGTTAAAATGTTTGTTTAAAATAAGAATAAGATAATTAACATTAGCACTAACCAGGTTGAATAATTGCCATAAATAAACTACAATACTAGTAGGTAAACCTTAACACTGAGGTAGCAGTTAAAGTGACAACAGCAGTTAAAGTGACGGGAATAAATAAATAAACTACAATGCAGATAGGTTTACAGATAGCTTACACTGTAGCAGCAGCAGTTGGAATGTCATAAGAAAATACAGCAATAAACTCAAGGTTATTATTGCAGTCAGCTGGTCCCTACAGATACATTTTACTCCTCCTCTGTCCTCCCACTCCCCCTCCTACCCCCTCCAAGTTGTACAGTTTGATGGCGCGAGGGACAAAGGAGTTTTTAAGTCTGTTTGTGCTGCATCTGGGGAGGAGAAGCCTGTCGCTGAACAGGCTTCTCTGATTGCTGATGGTAGTGTGCAGAGGGTGGCTGGTGTTGTCCAGATGGCCAGTAGTTTGTCCATAGTCCTCTTTTCTGCCATCGTCACCAGGCTGTCCAGCTTCATACCGACCACAGAGCCGGCCCGTCTGATCAGCTTGTCAGCTTGTTTAAGCTAACAGCTAACAACAGGGTCTAGCTGCGGCGTTATACTGTGGCTTGATGTGATTGGTCTGTGAAGAGTGTGACGAGCAGACCAGTCGTCCAATCACCAGCTGCCCAGGTATTTTAAGGTGTTACACTCTGAAAATACCAAAACAGTGAAATCAGATTAAAATGAGAGATTAATTAGATTGATCTACATTACTGCGATAATTTGACACCCCTGTTTTTTTTTTTATTAAGTTAAAAACAACTTTTTATAACTACTGTATGTACCATGGGTCTCCCCTCTGTGGAGGCTGACATAACGATCTGCCATGTTGTCTACTGGTGGGTTTTGGGGACAAAAAGAGCAAAACACGATTTTTGAATATGAGTCTACAAAAGTTTACAAAATCTACAATCATCACCTTAACTGACCTATAATCTGTCAAAATAATAGTTACAAATATCAATGAAAAAACTAATCTTGTAACTGTTGTAAATGATGCCCTGTTCACGATCCTTTTTGGTCTTTACCAGCTCTTAGTGATGTGATGTTTTAGAAACAGACGGGCTCATTCCAACATCTGAACGCTAGATGTCTCTAAAATGCCCGTTTCTACACACTGGACCTTTAAGACCATTTTAAAAGTCCAGTTAAAGCCCCAAAAAGTCAAGAGTTAAAGATGTGTGATCACAGACTAAGCTGATGGTCATCGTGCTGTTTGTGCCGCACTATAGCAGCTACAAGATATTCAGTCTGATTTTTGGCCAGAATCCCTCTTCCATCTAAGTGTGCAGTATGGCAGCACCATCAACAGCTTTTTAAAGACTTTTATGATGTTCAAACAGCTGATGTCACATGGCCTCATCTTCACATTTTAGTTACTATAATCAATCAGTCCTCATGTGTCTCCGGTCATTCAACCCAGTAATGACTAATTTATCTTTATACTGTATAATCCAAACATTTAAACAAGTTATTTGGTATATAACTGAAGCTTAAACATAACTAATAACTCTATGTTGTTGTTTACGAGGACGTTGTTTTTACAAACACGTTATTTATGGAAGTTAAGCATGCAAAAGATGCCAGAAATTGACTTTTTTGACAATAAAACAAGAAAAGTTGGGATTTTTTTAACTTTTAAAAATAAGATGGAGACCTTAGAGAGAAGGTTTGATTGTTTAAAGTTATTTTCGCTCTGTTTGAGTTTAAACTAGAACATCTGTTAATTAAATTATCAGGGGATAAACAATAGATTGTAAAAAAAAAAAATTGTAAATACATGTAGAATCAAATTTCTCAATAATTGAAGTCTTGGGATTTTAAATGCAAATTGTGCAGCTGCAATAAATTTACAACGTAATCTGAGTTTTAATCTGAACATCAACAGTTATATTTTAAGATTATTCTTGTCATTCCTACTCACCATACACTGTGCAATTCTCCAACAATGTGCATTATTCTCATGTGCAGCTACTTTATTTTTCTTGTTTTTATTTTCATATTAACACATATATTGCTTTTTTAGTCTATTTTTTATTATCATTGCTGTCCCCTTTTGCTGCTGTAACACTGTAAATTTCCTGTGTAAGATGAATGAAGGATTATCCTTCTGTTTGGTTCTACCATGCTAGTCAGGAGAACTGCAATGCTTTTCTCGCAGTTTAGTTTGATGATTGAGCTCCTTTGTCATACCTGAATCATGTGATTTTTTTAATTGTATGCAAAGGAAGTGCATTCAGTGTATGTGGGATGAACAGATACTTAATACCAGGATCAGGTTTCAGTGCTACTGCTGGTGGTTTTGGCTCAGTTTGACTCTTGATTTTGGTTATTTCTAAGAATTCAGTCCAGTCTGTGGTGTATTGTTTTACAGTAAGAGTGAATTTGAATGTTTGTGTCTCCTTCAGTTTCTTCAGACAGAGCTGGGCCATGGCCGTGTTCTACGACAGGTTCTCCGACTTCGAGCAGGAGCTTCAGCAGATCGCCTCAGCTAAAGTAGGAGCTCCTCTTTTTACTCACCATAATCCAGTTTAAGGTCTACAAGGGTTCAGACTCTCTGATGCTCTTCTTTGCAGGACCATGATGACCAGTCAGTGGATGAAGATGACTTCAAAATCTCCCCCAGAGACCGAATCAAAGACCCTGAGACTCAAGCAGCTCTGAGGGACAGTGTTGTGAAGTACCTGACCTACAACAGGAACCTGCTGCCTATGTTCGCCTATCCGGGACAGCTGTGACATCAAGTTAGTTTGATTTACGCTCAATAAAAGGCCGAACTGAGCAGACTTGCAGCACTTCTGAGATCTTAAAGAAATGTTTTATTGTCTGGTTTGAATCTTCTGACTGCTCTGACATATCAACAAACATTTGATTTACTTCATTCCTTCTTTATGTTTTGAGTTTATTTCACTACTCCATGTGATTTAAGATTCAAAGTGTTTATTGTCATGTGCACATTGACAAACATGTTTTCCTGCACAATGAAATCCCTACTCTGCTGTCCACAACGAATGCCAGGTAAGAGGCATAAAAATAATAATAGATTTAAAAAGTCGCACAAAATAATAGAAGCAAAAATAATAATAATCAATCAATCAATAAAACAAACTTTATTTATATACCACTTTTTTATTTTTTTATTTAACCGTACAGCCGTACAGAGTCACAGTACATAGAAAATGACACAACACAATCAAGAGGTTTAAAATAAATAAGCATATACACATTTGGCTTTTAAGAAAAACAACCACATGTCTCTGTCACCACACTCTTAATGATGCTCTTAAATTCATTAAGAGATATTATTGAATCCAGTTTTAGCTCTTTTTGAAGATTATTCTACGACCAAGCTGCATTAAAAGAAAAAGCAGTTTTCTCAGGTCTGTAAAAACTCTGAAGAGCTGCTATTCAGAAAGGAACAGGGATAAGATGGAAGATTTCCCAGAATTGCTTTATAATAAAAATCAACCAGTGTTGTCGTCTGCAAATTGCTAGTGAAGTCCAACCAACCAAATCGTAAAGAATACAGTGATGGGGGAGAGATTTTGCGTTGGTTATGAAGCGAAGAGATGCATGATACACTGAATTAAGGGTCTGCAGTGTGGAAGCAGACGCATGCATATAGAAGATATCACCATAATCAATCACAGACAAAAATGTAGCCTCCACAAGGTTTGTCTTGGCATTAAAACAGGATTTATTTCTAAAATAAAAGCCAATCTTCATTTTAGCCCTCTATTGCATGAATTATTACTTAAAAATGGTAAAAAATGTGTTGAATGCTTTTATTACTTAAAATGGCCTAAATAATAGATAAATGAAAAAAATTTTTTTTTAAAGTTTAAAGGGGGGGTCGTTGATCAATTGTTGCCATATGGAAACAATATGCAATCGTGGAAAGTACCATAAATCAACATTTTTGACCAAAAAGGCATTTTATTTAAAACAAGACTCAACATATCCATGTCATACTCATCCAAAATGAACAAATAAACATTTATACAGTGAAAACATTGTATAATTTCAACAGTTATCTAAAATATCTGCTAATAAAAACCCAAAACCTTGAACCTGGCTCAATAAAGTACGATCTATCATTCTTTTTTTTCATTTCATTTAGTTGTTTTTTCTGTTTTATTTCATTTGATTCATTTGATTTCAACTCATTTCAGTTGATTTTGATCTGATTCCTCCTCTAGTTTGACAGTTATTTCTACCCTGCTCTCTTTCCCTCCCCTGTAGAAGTAGCTGGGATGCATCTTGCATGGAGGAAATTGGATACTATGTTAAAGATAGCCAGCAACATACCTTAAATTACAAAATATAAAAAATATATAATGTTATTACTTTTAAAACATAAGCCAAAGATGTAAACAGTCTCAGGATAGTTTCATGCTATGTAAATGAATGGAACTCCATTAGGTTGTATACACTAGGAATTTTCCATATTTGCATATTGTTGCCATATGGCAACAAATCTATTTTGGCATATTACAAAAAATTTATAACAACAAAATTTAATTAAAGGTAAAAAAAAATAAAGTTTACTTACCCCAAATAATGATTTAAATTTTTATTTGGTGAAAATACTTCAACAATTCTAAATAAAAGACAATCTTGGAGAGCCCCAGACTGTTATGTTTGGATGTCAAATTTCCATGAGCAAAAAGGACTGGCAAACAAGACATCCTGGTCATGCGGCCTCATAAATTCTATTTCCTTCAAACTAAAAGCCCCCTTTTCACACCTAAATGTAAAAACATACATTTTATTTCACAGCTTTTTAGAAAAATGAAGATAAAGTTATTGTTTCCATATGGCAACACTATGCAATAGAGGGTTAAGCTTTTTTACCAGGTTTGTGATGTGTACATTAAATGAGAGTTTGCTGTCTATCCAAATACCCAAGTACTTGTAGGAGGTCACATTTTCAATACAGTTTCCTTCAGAAGTAAAAAAATTAAAATTATTCACCTGTTGCAAGTTACCTCTTGAGAAGACCATGAACTTTGTTTTTTGAGCATTTAAATCTAGCTTTAGATTTCGTAGTGTCGTTTGTAAGGACTGAAATGCTGTCTGAAGCTCTTGCACTGCTTTTGTAATAGAGTTTGCGTGGGTGTAGATGACAGTATCATCAGCATATAGATGTATTTTGGCCTTTATGTCCTTTCCCAGGTCATTTATAAAGATAGAAAACAACATATGTAGTTCAAAGTGCTTGCAGCCATTCTCTGGCCATTTTCGAATTCGCCAACTACACTGCGTGTAAAAGTAGTATGTAGTAGCCACTGCATACTGCCTACTACACGTGAATGCAACATGTAGTCTGACTGTTCTGTTAAGTTTATTTTGTAGTATGCTACGCTCTTTTCCAGTTTGAGCAAAGTGGAAGTAGGTTACAGCTGATTTATTTCCCAAACTTAATTTTAATTGTCCAAAACAAACAAACCATGAGTACATGTTGACATTTCAGTTATTAATCTGCAAAGATGTTGCCAGAAGCAGCATTTTATATGAAACAGTCAATGGTGAAGAATAGGTATTATCTCGGAGAAGAATTATTTTACATATTTTTGTGTGATGACGTTCGACGGCGTATTAGGGCCACTTAAAAGAAAAAAAACGTTCAAGAATAAACATCATATGCATAATACAGTATTAAGAATGAGGAGAAGCAGGGAAATTTAAGGTGGTGGAAAAAAAGAGGAAAAATACAGAACGTAACAGTAAAATGTCTGACTTGTCAGTGGTTTACGCTAATAATGCGGCAGATACAGGACGGACGTAACACCACCGTGTGTCACATCTCAGTCTGCAGCCTCAGCCTCTCCCACAGCCTGTCACTCCCAGCTGCACCTTAATCAGTCCTGACTCACCTCACCTGTGCCGCCGCTCACACCTGCACCTCATCACCCGTAATCAAGCCAGCTACAAAAGCCCCAGCTCCACACTCAACCAGCGTCAGACTGTCGTCGCACTCATGCTGAAAGGTCCAGACTTGTTTCCCGGATTGATCACCCGTTGCCGACCAGTTTCGTCCCAGACTCTGCCTCATACGCCTGACCCTCGGCTCGACTCCAAGGTATCGACTAGCTTCTGTCCTGTATTCATCCGCCTGTCTGAATCCCCGGCTTTCGATCCTGCTGAAGTCTCCTGTTGCCGAATCCAGCCCGCTCTACGTTGTGACCCACGTCTGGTACCTGACCCTGCTTCCGCCTCCTGTTGCCGAATCCAGTCCGCTCTACGTTGTGACCCAAGTCTGGTATCTGACCCTGCTTCCGTCTCCTGTTGCCAAATCCAGCCCGCTCTACGTTGTGACCCACGTCTGGTACCTGACCCTGCTTCCGTCTCCAGTTGCCGAACCCAGTCTGCTCTACGTTGTGCCAATCGCCTGGTGTCTGACTTCCTGCCTGTCTTCGACAACGCGAGTTCGCCTGAATCCCTCCTCCAAGTGTTCCTGAGCGCCTCAGCTCGTCTGTGCGTGAGTCAAACCTGCTTCACCTCTTTCTATAAAGACTGTGTGAGCTTCTGTCACTGCATCGCCTGGGTGGCTCAGTCGGTAAGGCGCCCATCAGGACCGACCTGTTCTCTGTCTCAACGGTGTGGGTGTCAGTTTTGGACTCCTCTGAGGTGCTGCAATCAGAGGAGTGTTCACCTCTTAAGTTCGCTGTTGCGGGTTGAAGCCCCGCTCAAGAATCAGCTACTCCCCTGTAAAGACTGTTTGAGCTCCTCTCCGTCCTCAGCCTCTTCCCTGAAAAGGCTGTGGGAACCGACAGCTGTACAGCTCCGGGTTAGCTCAGTCAGGAGAGCGCCCGTCCACAGATCTCCTGGTCGCGGGTTCGCAGCCCGCTCTGAACTGTTTCTGAACTTGGTTAATAAAGACTGTTCTAAACAAACTGCTTGCTTCTGGGTCCTACCTGCAATCGTGTCACCGTGAGGCTGTTATGAACTGTTAACGGAAAAACAACAACAGACCTTTTTACAACTTATTAAACATTATTACATGTTGAAAAGGTAAAGATAACAAACAGTGGCTCGTGTATTTATTTTCATGTGCTGCTCCGGTTGTTGAAGCTTCAGCCGCTTTGCATTGTGGGTAACAGCAGGCGGAGCAGACTGGTCCGATGCACACTGTGAATTTTTTACCGAATCAATACGTCATCCAGGTATTTTTGCACACTGCAACTTTGCTTTTGTTTGCATACTGTATACTGCACTCTACATTTAGATCGAATCAGTACGCACTGCTTGTCTAGTAGGCGAATTCGAAAATGGCCTCTGTGTTCGTTGCACTTTTTGCCCTCATTACAGCTTGACGAATGTAATGTTGTTGCATCAAAGGCACTCCACTGCTGCACGCAGTATCATCATCTTCTTACTCCGTTGACTGCTTCTTCTTCCTGTTTTTGACTGCGCATTCTCAAAACTTTCTTCTGTGGTTTTCACATTTTGCTAACCTGCCACTTCTCGGCCGGGGATGGCATTGCAGACTTCAGAGGCGATCGTTTTCAGGTTTGCCGCTTTGTATGGACAGAGATTTTTTTTTTTTAAATGAGGATAAAGATATCCAGCCAAAAAAAATCCATATACGTGTGGTCCATATGGAAGCCCACTTCTGCCAGGGGGGAAAAAAAGAGACAAAAAAGAGTTTCTAGTGCTCCTGCTTGCGTTGTGGTCTCTGCATCACCTCACTCTTAGTGCATCTCCTCCCTCGCCCAACCATGTGAACATGTGCAACCCTAAACAACTTATTTTATCAAATGAATAGATAGATGAAAATAAGCATGACTTATTGTTGTGTCTTTTAATCTGGTATCTCTGGAGCTAAACACATTACATGCATATTTACATAGCGCTGGTGTTGATTCAAGTTTCAATTCAGCCTATATGCTATGTAGCATGTAGGCTAGTAGCACACAGGCTACATTAAAGTTTGCATTGTAATACTTAAAGACTTTTTATCTCATAATTTCGACTTTCCATCTCATAATTATGACATTTTTTTTAATTTATTTTTTTCCTTGGTGGAAATGGGCTTCCATAGATCCAGGCCTTAAATTCTGTTCTGATTTTTTATTTCATCTCTGTGACTGTAATGCTTTAGATTAATTTATTTTACTTCACAACAGCATAAATACTCTGGTAACCGTCTATCAAAGCGTTATTAGAAAGTGAAGCAGCAGAAAATGTCTGGATGCAAACGTTCATGTGAGACCTGCTGCTCTGTTTTGTTCTCTGCCTGATGACACTTGAACCCTCACAGATGATGCAGGAATCCTCCCAAATCTGTCTGACACCAGCAGTGTGTGTGCATGTGTGTGTGTGTGTGCGCGTGCATGTGTGTGTGTGTGTGTGTGTGTGTGTGAGGCCTGCAGGCTGGTGTAGGTGTGGACATATGTTGTTGTTCTGCATGTGTGTGTGTGTGTGTGCGGTTATTTCTCCAACAGGCCTCAGCTCAGCCTCATTATCATACAGCTGTAGAGTGACACCCCCCCTACACACACACACACACACACACAAACACACACACACACACACACACACACACACACACAGCTTTCATCTGCAGCCGCCTCAGCGAGCGCTGTGATTGGTCATGCTGCTGCGGAGTCACCGAGGGGAGAGTTCAGTTACAGTTGGCACGTTACGGATGAGAGGTCTGTGCACATGGAGGCAGGAATGCCAGAGAGCTTTATCCAGCTTTTGTTGATTTGTTGACATTTTTTTTCATTTTAAACTTTGACCAATCAAAGAGTTTAATTTGTGTTTATTATTTAATTATATAACAAAACCCTATCACACTAATGAGAGCGTTTATGGAACGTTCAGGAATGTTTTCTTCACACTTTGGTCGTGATAAAATCCTGTTGCCTTTCTCTAACTTTCTTAACTAGGTATTATGGTCCAGACAGCCACTGCTCACTGGATATTTCCTCTTTTTCAGGCCATTTGTGGGAAATTCCAAGTAGCTCAGCAGTTTCTTGCACAGACACAGAGCCACATGTGAAGTCTATTAAATCTTTCTTCTCCGTTATGATGCTCCATTTGAACTTCGGCAGGCCATCGTGACCATGTCCTCATGCCTTATTGCACTAAGTTGCAGTCATGTGATTGGGTGATTATCTATTTGTGATAACAGCAGCTGAACAGGTGCAGTGTTGCTCTAAAAAAGGGGAAGTTAAGTCAATTTTTAGGGCCCAAAGATGAAAAGAAAATACCGATGGGCAGTTTGTTCTCATTGTTCTAAAACGTTTAATTTGTAAAATAAAAAATTTGTTTTTATGTCAGAAGGGACACAAGAGTTTTCAGGTAACACTTTTGGCAAATTAAGCATTAATTAGAAAATGCTTCTTTGTCCAAAAAATAGTTACTTACACTCTGTGTATTCTACTATTTATTAATTCATTTTGTTGCATATGAAGACGATGAGGCTTCATCCCAAACAATCTCAACACGACTTCTCAACCCAAACATCTGAAGTTATCTGTAAATTAAATATGACAGCATTTTAATGAACTATGTATGATTTTTACAACAATGTTATTCTGTATAAAGACAAAAATGAGCTTCAAACAGAGGAGAAAACTTTTTGTGGATGAATACAATCATATACTGTACAGGACTTTCTGACATTTTAGTTATATAATCAATCAGCCCTTGTGTATCTCTGCTCTTTTAAGCATGTAACTATTAATTTGTCTTTTAATATAAATATTTAAACACCTTGTTTAGTATAACTGAAACATAAACATGTTGTTTACAAGGGTCAGTTTTCTATATTAATGTTATTTATGGTAGTTAAGCTTGCAAAAGATGCAAGAATTAGATTTTTTTGACAATAAAACAAGAAAAGTTTGATATTTTTTGAATGTGGAGAGAAAATTGATCTGTAAAGACTTTTGGCAAACAGTTAAGGATTTGAAATAATAAAAGTACTGATAGCAATAAAATGGATAAAGTGTGAATAGACAGATTGAAATTATAAATTTAGAAGACACTATCGAAAGAAAATTAAACTCTTAAAAGTTATTTTAGCTCCATTTGATCTCAAACTATAAATCTGAGTCACAGCAGCTGATTCTACAGGAGCTGTTAAATAAATAATCAGTTAATAAACTTAGTAGATTGTAGAAAATGGGAAGTACATGGAAATAATCAAGGTTTAAGATCGAATGATAACTGGAGATTTAAATGTAAATGAAGCAGCTGTAATAAATTCACGATCTGATCAGAGAGCTTTCACATAAACACCAACAGTTCGGCTTTTTTAAGCAGATTATTCTCGTGATTCCAGGATCAACAGTTCTCAAAAACTGACACCTGGTGATCTCCAGACATTCGGACATTTGATCCAAACCCACATATCCCATCATCCCCCACTCTGCACAGACCCTCGTCCTGACCCGGGTCACATGTGAGCTGCAGGAATTGGGTTTGTGGTGTTTTTAAACTCGCTGATAATCTCCGTTTGCCCCATTTGGAGACGAAGGGGGAGAAAAAAAGGCGCACTGATTACGCACAGCACGCGCCGAAGGTATCTAGGGGCCAGATTGCTTCTTTTTTTCTGGGGGCCCCCACTTCTTCTTCTTCTTCTTCTTCTTCTTCTTCTTCTCCTCTTTTTTCCCTCAACTGTGCAATTTCCTTTTCAATCACGGCGGGTCTACAGCTTGCACAAGCACGGCTATTGTGATGCAAAGCAGGAAACCCTCCTCGCGCTATTAATTATGTATGCGCAAAGACGGATTCGTATGTGCGGAGTTAACTGTCACGCCGGCGCACATGCTGCAGGGACTTTGTGCTTTAAATGTTTGTTAAATGTTTCTTCTTGTTGGTGTTTGAACAGCACTTTTGCATCCTCATCCAGATTTTAGGTGATATTGGACACGTTTGGAGCTGCTTTCTGTTTGTTTTTAAATCGATTAATATCAGTCCGATTCTGCATGGTGCGGTTTCACTTTCTAACTCCTGCTCCTCCTTGTTGTTATTGGTCCCAATCACGTCTCTGTGAGGACGGATGTCTCTGTTTTTTGGACAAATCACTGGCCCCACCGCCCAGAGGAGACACACAAAGCCGAGGCACGTGTAGATTTCTATAGAAACTCATCAGACCGTAAAAGCAGGAGGCTCCTGGCGTGTGCCCGGGTCGAGACAACGAGGGGGAGGAGGGGGAGCAGAGGGGAGGGAGGGGGACAATAAAACCCTCAGGTACATCTGCTTTGCAATCTGCAAACCCCCCTCCATCAGCCTCTCCATCCTCCCACACCCACTCCTCAAATCCACGGGGACCCTGCTGCTGATCAGAGGGCTTTCACTGGCGGAGAGAGAGGGGCCCACAGATGAAGTCGTTCAGGAGCAGTGCCAGTACTCAAGTCAAAGTATAGATACTCATGTTCAAATACTACTCCAATACAAGGGAAAGTTGCCCAGTCAAATTTTTACTTAGGTTAAAGTACTGGACGTGCTTTTGAAAATACTCAACAGAATGCACTGACCTGCTTATCGATCATGTAGAATAAAGAGTTTGAAAATATGCCACAAAGCTCATGGAAATGCAGACTGAAACACTAATGAATCATCAAAAGGACAACCATTGCCATTTTCTTCTTTTTTTTTTTTAACCCCCCCCCCCCCCCCCCAAAAAAACAGCATGGAAGTGTTCCGACACAGGTACAACCAAACAGTGCAAAAAAAAAGACAAAAAACAAACTGCAGTGCTTGTTTGTCTCTCAGTAAAGATATTAATTATTAGTAAAGGTATGAATTAATAAACAAACATTATTTTAAGACAGTGAAATATCACTAACTAGGGGTGTTCTGATTTTTTTACGCCTCCAATACGATACCGATATCAATATGATACGATATCAGCAGGAATCAAACATACTTTTGTTCCTTATTTTGTAGTATGGACTGTAAGAAAAGGCTTGATCAGGAGAGATTACTCAAACAGAGAACAGTAGTCAGCAATAGTAGGTATGAGAAAAGCTAACCAATAGCTGGGTTTCACGTGACGTCACATTGTCTAATAGCGACAGCGTGCAATTCAGATGGAGGGCAGGAGGTAAAGTAACGTTAGAACTTGCGGTGATAAGCAATCAAGATGCCAATGTTTTGTGTTGTTTACGGCTGCTTTAAGTATATCACAAATTAACGTCCTTGTGTTCTTTGACTGTTGGGCTAACGTCGCCGTTCAGATTTGTTGCGTGTTTGTTTCATGGTTTGTGTACATCATAGCCGCGACTGCTAGCTGCTAGCACCTTAACACATAAAAAAGAAGAAAGACTCACCCTTGCGAAGACCAAACAATAACCATCCTGTAGTAGTTTGGTACCGAGGTTGTGGACCCACCCGCTGATGAAAAAGTTGTATGCCTCCATACTTATGTAGGCTTTCATCTGCTGTTTGGTGTAGTACGATGTTTGAAGAACCAGATAGTTTGTGATGTCGATAGCCTCAATTGCCGGTTAATCTTTTGTCTCTCATCTTCATGAGATATGGATCACGCCCACCGTATCTGTTGATTAACTGCTTATATCTATTTCTTGAAACTGGATCTAGATCAGCACAATACGAACTTTCGCCGGTCTTCTTCATAGACTCCATGTTTACTTCCTGCCCTCCATCTGAAACCACGCCCTCTTCATACGTCATAATAATCACGTGACTGAAACCCTCCTATTTGTTAATAATCAATAGGTTAAATAGATTCATCTTTACACGTAAGAATATACTACAGTTAAAATAAAAAAAATAAATAAATTTGAAGGCCCTGGAAAATAACCTAAATAAATCCAATAAAAAACAAAAACATATGTTTTTAAATTTCAAAATAACCACTGTGTTTAACTAAAACATAAGCATATTCTACAACTGAATTAAATTAAAAAATAAATAAATCGTAATGAACTGCTTGTATCGGAGTACTGATATCAGATTATTTAGATGCAGGCATGCACAAAGTATAGATAACACCACTAGACCAAAAAAACATTTTAGAAGAGAAAATAAATTTCACCCGCTGACTTCATACCTACCTAAAAGTAACGAGCCCATTTATAGAAATGTAGTGGAGTTAAAAGTAGAATATTTGTCTTTTAAATGTAGTGACGTAAAAGTCATAAGTTCTAAAAAAAAAAACAGTAAACTCAAGTAAAGTACAGATACCCAAAAAATGTACTTAAGTACAGTACTCAAGTAAATCTACGTCGTTACTGTCCACCCCTGTTCAGGACTGAGTTAAAAACAGAGATTTGATCCTTTCGAGTTTGTGACTCATTAACTGCAGGACGATGGGTGAAGCTGAGGAGGAGCTCACAGCAACGGTTCATCCAACATTTCCAAATATTTACAACAATGTCAACTCTATGTTCATTCAGAAATGTTCTGCTCTTTACTGTCCAAACTGTGAAAATAGTTCATCAATATTTGGAAAAAGAAAGTTCAACTGATCACACAGCAAAAAGTCAGACCTTTACATGAGAGTATTTGTCCAATTTCAGGTCAAAAATATCTCACTATACTCTTTCTAAGCCACATAATAAGTCTGGGTTAAGATTTTAATTAGAGATGTAAAAACTCCAACGAGAGCTTGAGTGGCTCTTTACCAGTAAAATAATCTGCAATTGAGACGAGACAAATTTAACTTAAAGATGCTATGAGGAGTTTCTAAGTACTCTCAAAAAAGTCTCACTTTTAGATATATGCCTGATGGAAATACACACTTTAAGATGAGTTTTATAGCATCAAAATAGGTTATCTATAAATGCTATTCCTTAGCTTCACGGTCGGGTCGGACAGGGCTGGACTGGCCTGGATACTCAACTTCAGGAACAAGACAATTAAAACTAGAGCAAATTTATATTATTCAGACACGTCTTAGAGCACCGGGCTGTAAGTAGGGATATATAGCCGGCTACAAAACTACAATGAGTTTTCCAAAAATTGCTTGTTGTCACACATCAAAAACTACCACTACGTAACTAGAAAGAGATACATTACCTCGTGGCTTTGCATCCTGTAAGTTGTTGAAAAAAGAAGTTGTAAAGCAATGCAGAGTTCTGAGGAAGGTCCGAGCTGCATTCATTAGCATCACAACAAACACACACTTTGGCTTGGGTCACGTCTTTACGACAGTCGCCGCGCGTGCTCATGGGTAGCAGAGTCTTTAAGTCGCCGGAAATAGATTCTCCTTATAGCACCTTTAAAGGATGTCTTACAATTATTTTATTTATCCAGAGTTGATTTTGAAGGAACGCTCCAACATCTTTATTGTTTTCGTGTTTTGCCTCAGAGTCCATGAAAAGCAGATAGACTCCCTTCTTTGAACTGTGAGCCCTTGACGAGAAAGACATGGGCTTATGGTGCATTCAAGTTGTATGGGAATTTGGGATTTCTGAGGTCCGAGTGGGAAATTTGAACTGGAACGCCATCTGAGGTCAGAATTTCCTACTGGGAACTCAGAGGATCTTCACCACCACGAGTTGACAATCTACTGGGGTGAGTATTGGCAAGAACCTCACGATACGCTACAAATCGCGATATATCACAATATTGTGATATATCGCGATACGGTTAACTAATAAAAAACTAGAGATTGAGATCCATTTGATTGTTTTTGAAGGATGTCAAATGCAGTGCTACATACATACACTTAACCTGAAAACAGAGTGCATCAAGCCACTTAAACTAATGTTGCAAAGAACTTATTCTTGTTTTCCCTTTAACAAAGTGTTGAAAGCATCCAAACCTGCAGCTCAAACTGTAACTGAACACATGAGGAACAAAGAGCTTTGAGTTACTGATAGAACAACAGTAAGTAAAAAAAATCAAATTTTTTTCTGTCACTGTCTGAGCTGAACAGACTGTATGAAAAAAAAAACTGTGCATAAGTGTTTATAAGTTGTATTTTATTTCCAGCTCTGATAAAATATGAGTTTTTATTCTTATAAAAAAATTAATATTAAGATTTGACATAGCGATATTGTATCATTGGTCAAAATATTGCTATTAACAATATTTTTCACACCTCTACTGCCCCCGGTGTGAACAGTTACTTAGCTCCTGTGATATTCTGCTCATCTGCACTTCTGCTCATGTTTATGGCTCTAAATCAGCCGTATACTCAGTATTGTTCAACTTATATTTATGGAAATGCTACTATAGTGATATTTACATTCTTCATGTGGCATTTGTGAATTACAATGCAGGGTGTGCTAATAGCGGCTAACACAGCAGCTAACAACAGCCTGGTAGATCAGCATGTGTTTTCAACTTTGTAACTGGAACGCTGATAACTCAGTGATGTTAGCCTTAGCATTTTCAGTTTTTAAAAGAAATACTTAAAAAACTAAGCTGCAGGGAACATACACAAACCAGTGCAGAGGTGCTCCTCAACATGCCAACAAACCAAAGTATCTGTTTACGAGGAGAAGAAGATTGTTAACAAAGATTATGGTGACTTTATGAGAGAGGGCAAGGATGATCTCTTTAGGACTGACGCAGATTCAAAACTAAAGCTGTGGGCCAGCTTTTGGGCTAAAGAACTTCTCCAAAAGACTGGAAATCAGGACCAAAACAATGAGATTATCACCTCTGCCAGAAGGTTGTTATTGCTGGCATCTGTTTTTTTTTGTTTGTCTGTTTCTCTGTTCGCAAGATAGCTCAAATAGTTATGGACAGATAAGGACAAGGAACAAATGATTAGAGTTTGGGAGTGATCCGGCTCATCGTCCAGATCCTCCATGATGACAAATGTGATTTGTGTGAATAACTACTGAACTAAAATAGATATCATTATGAATCCAATTTCCAATGGTATGTTTTCATGGTCAAGGAATCTAAATATTTGGATGAAATAAAGGTAGGACTAATATTTATGATGAAAATCACAATATGGGTGAGGACTGTGCCTTATTTGCCTTGTAACTCTGGGAGTTATTGTCCTTTCTTTTTTAGGAAAGAGCATCTGAAGTCAATTCAACATCAATGTGACATCAAACTGTCATAATTTGGTCACAAACGTAAATCAACATGCATCAGTCCTTTGACATCAAATCAACATCAATTTAAAGTCAAGTTTTGTGCAGCACTGATATATTGATGTCAAATATATTGATTAATGATGTTTGATGCAGTAATTGATGTGAGATTGATCCTTTGGTTGAACCTTTTTAAACCATGAAGAGGTCAAAGCTTGTATAGGCTGTTTATCATGGTGGTCAGTCTTCACCTTCAACATCTAACTGATGTCACGTGCCCACTGGAAATTTGCACATTGTTTATTGGCTCCAGATGGCAGCCATAGTAAAGTAATGTGAAGCTGCAGCATGTGTCTGAGGCTTTAAACCCTAATTTTATCTAAAGAACTGAAGCATTTGCAAGTGGGCAGAATTGACCTGATCCGCCCAATTTTCCAAATCTTTCCACATATTTGTGTAATTTAAAGAGTTCTCTCCATCCCTCTTCATTTTCCTGAAGTATCTCCAAACCTGATCAGGTTCCTGGGCCTGAAAATCCCTTCAAAGTGCAAAAGTATCCTCCCGTCGGGCACACCCCTACAGTGGGACCGCGGCCGTTGCCTGGGGACTCCGAATGACTCACGCCGCCCCTGCCTCTGATTGGCTGGAGATGAGGCAACGAGGGGGGTGACGGGAACAATGTCATCATGGGGCCTTAAAAAGAGTGCAGCTATGTTGTGGTGAAAGCTCCTCAGGAGGAGAACAAGAAGGACGCGACCGCAGGAAGACGCTTCAGATGTTTGAGCGCGCGCGCGGCTGAAAGTGGATCTCTGCTCTCCAAAGTGCCTTCAGCTCTCCCGCCATCATGCCCCGAGGATTTTTGGTCAAACGGAACAAGAGGACCAACCCGGTGTCTTACCGCGTGCGCTCTGATGATGAGGACGCGGAGCAGCCGGCGCGTGATGCTCCGTCCTCCTCCGTCCGCGCGCCGCTCCTCTCCGCCCCGCCGCGCGCACAGACGCCGACGCCCACCTGCGGGGCGGCGGCTCCGGAGCAGGACGTCAGACCGGTGCAGTTCGGGAACCCGGAGCTGGTGTACCAGGCTCTGTACAGCCCCACGCGGCCCGTGAGCCGCGAGCACGAGCGCTCCTACCTGGGCTCCCCGGTCAGCGCGGAGTCCTTCCCCACGCCGGCCGCGCTCACCCTGGACCACCTGTTCGCCCCCGTGGACCTGAAGATCTGCTCCAGCAACAGCAGCAGGACCGGGACCACCAGCAGCTCCGCATCCAGCGGGACCCTCCCCGCGGCCGGGACCAAACGCGCCTCCAGCGACCCCGAGCGCAAGAGCAAACCCGCGTCCAAGAAAACCAAAGCGATCCGCAAACTGCACTTTGAGGACGACGTCACCACGTCCCCGGTGCTCGGGCTGAAAATCAAAGATGCTCCGATGGAGAGGAAGCCCGCGGGGGCAGAGGGCGCCCCTCTGGGGGAGTTCGTGTGCCAGCTGTGCCGGGAGGCGTACGCGGACCCCTTCGCGCTGGCGCAGCACAAGTGCTCGCGGATAGTCCGGGTCGAGTACAGGTGTCCCGAGTGCGACAAGGTGTTCAGCTGCCCCGCCAACCTGGCCTCGCACCGGCGGTGGCACAAGCCGAAGCAGCAGAGCGGAGCAGGTGGGTCCAGATTGTCCTTAAATATTTATCCATGACTAGTCAGGACGGGATGGGATCAGGGCGTGTGAAGAAACACCTCAGTGTCAGTCTGCATGGGCAGCGAGGCCACTTTAAATAATATTTAAATATAACCAACTTTAAATAGCCTACCAATAATATTTAAATATAACCACAAAATCTGCCAAATCACGCCCCTGATAATCCGAGATGATGCTCTGCACGGACCAGAGCTGAAACGGACATCTCCCTACATGATCTGGGTTTAGTTATTATTTACTTTTGTTTAGTTTTTTATGACTAAAATTTCAACTTCGTTATTCCTTTAAGACTCTTATTCAGCATTAGTCTATTAGATGATGTAGGGCTGGGCATTTTTACTGTAATCACAATATGAGCCTCATAAACACATCTCTGCAGTCTGAATTTAGCTTTAATAATTAAGATTAAATGTCTTAATGTGGTCAGAGTTAAAGATCCAAAGGTCCTGTTTTACATCATGGACCATCAGATGAACTTTTCGCTGTTTTGAGAAGTTAAGGTTTTATTTAAGACTCAGAAAGAAACACCAAGTTAAGTTAAATGTACTCTATCTTTTTTATGTATGGCTGATCTTACCATCACAATATTAAACTGTCCTCACACATCCCAAAATTTCTTATATGCAATTTTTTTTATTTTACCTTTATTTAACCAGGAAGTTCTATTGAGTTTAAAAATCTGTTTAGAAGAGAGACCTAGCCAAGGCAGCAGTCGATACAGACTTAAAAACAAGAAAAACATTAACAGCACACAGCTCACATTTTAAAACAGGCTTAGAAAATGTCCATTGGAGATAAATGTAAGTAAATTCATGCAGGGATGCACTGCAGAACAATATCAGCTCAGCCTGATAAACTCAATAATCCACAGAATTAAAAATTTAAGTTGATTTTTGCAGCTGATTTATCGGCCTCACAAATTCATACCTTGAATCCAGAATGTTTGAACCTCTTCTTTAACCTTAATGTGTGCACTTAAAACAGTATTATTTTTAGAGAATGAAATTGTTGAAAATTGTTTCTCATTGATTTCTAACAAAAGAAATGTCAAAAGTGAAGATCAGGTCACTTTTAGTAAAGTGGAGGCTGCAGACGTTCAGCTGAACAACACTAAAATGATTTTTGTAAATTTTACAGTAACTTACTGCCAACGAGATGCCAGTAAGTTACTGTAGATTCTCCTACAGTAGCATTACTTTATTTTAATTTATAGCATTAATATGTCTTTTGCATAATGGTTTTACTATTGTATTTGAAATTATTTTACTGTATCTTTACCCATTTTACTGATCATTCACTTTGTTAAAAAAAAAAGAAAAAAAAAGAGAAATATACAATATATCAAATAAAACAATTTTACTCAGATGTTTGTTTCGCCCCCAAAAATATGCAATATTTACTAAAAGAAGTTTTATTTGTAGCTGGTCTCTAACTGGTAACTTGCTCTATAGACATTTTACAGTAGGTAACTGTAGATTGGTTAAATGGTGTTAATATTACAAAAATTACTGTTTTCCCACAGTCTAATGCCATCTACAGTAATTTACCATATAGGCTTTTTTACAGTAAAATACTGTTACATTTACAAAAGTCAGTTTTTGGGAATATCAGTGTTGGTTTTTGGAGACAATTAAAAAAAATCAGCGGATCAGCATGCAGAGTTAAACACAAAGATGTGTTAAATAACAGAAAAGTCACTTTAATCTGCCTTAATTCTGTTTGGAGTTCCCAAAATCATAATATGTTAAAACGGAGGAATGTAAGACTAATTCATTATGATAAAAGCTTCATTTTTTACTTATTTTCTTCCGTTTTTACATGTTTTAGTTTTAAGTTGAAAAAGAAAAATGTACCATTTTGAGTTTTTATGTTTCTGAAAACCATCTGAAAACTTCTTTGTGCAAATCAGACAGTGCCCCCTCCCTGTAGGTGAAGTTTCTGCCCCTGAAAATGACTTTAATTCACCCCTCGGTCGATTTATTAGGTACACTACCAGCAGTAGGACCACCCTCTGCCTTCAGACCCTCATATAACTCCACGGCAGCATCACACACTGTAAAAAAGGCTTGTTGTTCTAACTTACAAAAAGTTAGTGTCCAGGCTGCCTTAAAGATGCTATGAGGAGTTTCTAAATAATTACAAAAAAGTCTCCCTTTTAGATATATGCCTGATGGAAATACTCACTTTAAGATGAGTTTTATAGCATCAAAATAGGTTATCTATAAATGCTATTCCTTAGCTTCGCGGTCGGGTCGGACAGGGCTGGACTGGCCTCAACTTCAGGAACAAGACAATTAAAACTAGAGCAAATTTATATTATTCAGACACGTCTTAGAGCACCGGGCTGTAAGTAGCCATATATAGCCGGCTACAAAACTGCGATACTAAGTTTTCCAAAAATTGCTTGTTGTCACACATCAAAAACTACCGCTACGTAACTAGAAAGAGATACTTTACCTCGTGGCTTTGCATCCTGTAAGTTGCTGAAAAAAGAAGTTGTAAAGCAATGCAGAGTTCTGAGGAAGGTCTGAGCTGCATTCATTAGCATCACAACAAACACACGCTTTGGATTGGGTCATGTCTTTGGTACGTTCCAGTTGTATTCAGAAGTAGGAATTTCCGAGTTCCGAGTAGGAAACTGCAACTGGAACGTCCCCCGAAGTCGGAATTTCTTACTGGGAACTTGGTGAAACCTCACCACCCCCGAGTTGACAATGGAAGATGGATGCCCCCAGTGTGAACAGTTATTTAGCTCCTGTAATAATCCATTTATCTGCACTTCTGACTGGGGTGTGTCGCTCTAGATCAGCTGTATACATAGTATTGTTAGACTTATATTTACAAAAATGCTGCCATAGTGATAATCACATTCTTCATGTGATATTTGTGAACAACAACGCAGGGCGTGCTAACAACAGCTAACAACAGCCTGGTAGATCGGCATGTTTTTTTCTGACTTCAACTGGAACACTGATAAGTCAGAGATGATGTCATTCCCAGTTCCGAGGTTACTGGAACGCAGCATTTCGACAGTCATGCTCATGGGTAGCAGAGTCTTTATGTCACTGGTAATAGATTCTCCTCACAGTCCCTTTAAAAGCAGAAAAAAGGTCTAGTATTTAAAGGGTATTATTGCCAGACAAACCAAAACAACTTCTGTTCTTCGTGCTTTAATAACACAACTGGCAATTTTTATCACATGTTCGATGTGGAGAGCAAAACAGCTCTGAACAGATTCAAGATTCATTTGACATAAAAAAGTGCTTGCTTTTAGGAAAAATGCATCCTCATCCACAAATGTTCTTTAACTTTTACTAAAATTGGTCTGGCTTGCATGACGGCTCGTTTGGTGGAAAACGAGCTTATAGCTCACATCTTTACTGTTTTATTTTTTTTTTCACATTTATGGACCTGAACTTCAGATCAAGTTGTTTTACCTTTAAAACTGTAGTTTAAAGAAGTTTAATTACTGTGTTGGAAAAAAAAATACTATTGGAATTGGATTGCTTTTAGAAGTTTGTTAAACTAAACAATTCAAGTAGAGCTGACTTAATAGCAAGTTTATTGAACTTAAGAAGTTCACTTGATCTGAACCGTTCTTAATTCAACTGAACTTAAATTTCTAAATTCAGATAACTTTAAATTTTAAGGCAGCCCTGACACTGACTTTTTTAAGTTAAAACAACTAGTGCAAAGGGGCTCTGTTGGATTGAGATCTGGTGACTGTGGAGGACCCTGGAGTAGAGTGAATTCAGTCTGTGGTCCAACACACAGGTAGAAGATTGAGGCTGCTGCAGGTGTGATGCACACTTTGGTCCTTTAGGAATATTTTCAGTAGCTTGATTCTTGATTTAAGAATTTAGACAGAAGGCAAAAGGGTCCAACATGTTGGGAGCAAACTGTGCCAATTAAATGTAATTAAAGCTTTTCGAGGGCCTTTAAAAGGATTAATATGAAGGTCTTTGTCATATTTTAACCAAGAGAGAGAGAGCACTGTCTAAGTTGTAAAAAGATGTTTTCAAAATGTTAAAATAGTGATAAACATATTTTTCTTATCAATCCAGGGTGGTTCAGATATTACAGGTTTGAGCAGCGTATCAGTCCTCCAAAATAATGTTTGCAACATGTTTTAAGAATAAATGAACCACTTTGGGGTGTTCATGTTATCTGTTTTATCTCTTCATTACTTACTGCATGTCCTAAAATGACACAGGAGTTCACCAAATTGTACTTTGAGAGTTTCTAAGTGGATATTTTTTATTAGCTTGACATCAGGACATTTTTAGGCTTTTAACTTTTAGACACTTGACGGTCTTTTGTCTTGTTTTCACTTGATTAGAGAAAAGTTGGTTTGTAAAGCACTGTTGGGAACATTTTTGCAGTTTAGGCTGCAAAACTACTTACCCAACTACAGCTGTTTTGTGCTACAAGTGATGAGAATTGATGCAAACTTTTAAATCTCTGGTAAGATAATAACATCATGTAATCAGTCAGATCCATCCTGCAAACCCTCAAACCAAAGTGATTGAGCTTGGTCTGCAGACGAGCCAATCAGCACTGACTAAAGCAGGAAGAGGCGGAGCTACTTGAGTAACAATAGATGCTAACAGCATTTCTACATAGAAAGGATATTTCTTTATATTCTAACATGTTTTTCTTCAGCTGGCTCACATTTTGTACTTCACACATTTACAGTACATCTTTTAACTGGCTGGTAATGAATGTGATTAATGAAACAATCACCTTCTGGTCTGTTTGACTGCCTTTACTGACAGCATGAAGCCTTTGACTTGCAGAGGAAAATAAAAAACAATAGAAGATTCTCCGAGCCATAAACTCTCAACTGGAAATAGTTTTCGGCACCACTATGTTATCTGTTTGTTTAGTGATAGGTCATAAATGCAGCAATAAACCAGCAATATTTTAATTAGAAATAAGACAACACTGCCTAAAAAACATAAACTGGTTGACAAGATTTATGAAAATACTGACAAGTGAATGATTTGCTGTAAAAACAGACAAAAAAAAGAGGTGCCAAACACTCAGTATTTGGTATTAAGTTGTTCTTAATTCTCAAAATGTGCATAATGGAAAGGTCGTTGACCTGTTACTGCACTTAAAAAAGGTTTTTGTAAATTTTACAGCAACTTACTGGTAACACAATGCAAGTTAGTTGCTGTTTATATTTTTAAAGTAGCATCACTCTACTTTAATTTACAGCAAAATTACTGTAATTTAAAAAACTGAGTCCTTACTGTATTTTTATTTACAGGATCATTTCAGTATATTATATTACACAACTTTGGTGCAATTGAAATGACAGTGACTTGCTGTTAATTTATTTTGCTATAGCTTTAACTACATAAATAGTCATGTACAGCAATATATAGTTTTGGAAAGAAAGAAAAGCACAGACACACATTTGCATCAAATCAAATACTTTTCTCAAGCATCTGTTTAAAAATGTCTAAAAGATTTTTGTACTTTTTTCAAGGGGAACTTGAATTTTGGTAGTGACTAAAATTTTCTAACAATCAATCAACTATTTTTACTCGTGTGGTGCCAAAGCAAAACAGATGTTATATCAAGACCAAGAATATCGGTCCGGTATCAGCAAAAAAAATATCGGATCATATCAGCCTGCATCTAAAATATCTGATATCAGCACTTCATTACTCGTAGTCTATTTTATTTTATTTTTTTATTTATTTAACTTAGTTGTAGAATATGTTTAAGAGATGTTTAAATTAAAAACAGTGTTTTTTGGAATTTTAAAACATATGTTTTTGTTTTTACTGGATTTCTTGAGGTTACTTTTCAGGATCTTCTAATTTATTTTTCATTTATTTAATTTAATTGTACCATATTCTTATGTTTAAGGTTAAATTTATTGAACTCATTGGTTAATAACAAATAGGTCAGTTTTTCTCATACCTACTCTTGCTGACTACTGTTCTCTGTCTGAGTAATCTCACCTGATCAAGCCTTTTCTTACAGTCCATACTACAAAATAAATAATAAAAGTCTGTTTGATTCTGCTGATATCATATCAGATCGATATCAGAATCAGACAATACTCAGGCTGCAGTATGGTTATCGTATCGGAGGTGAAAAAGTTGTATCAGGACATCCCTACATTCCCACAGTCCATTGCAATTCACAGTAACTTACTGTATAGACCTTAAACAGTAGGCAGCTGTAAATATCAGAGTATTATATGAAGTTTACAAAAATAAATTATAGTGTAAACTGTATGTCATATGTCTTTGTTTGACATATGACTTAAGATCAGGACATATTTGTACTTGAAAAGCCTAAAAATGTCCTGATATCAATAAAAAAGCAGATGTATGTTGTTTTTTTTTATTAAAATCTTTAAATCAAACATTCCTGTCAGCAGCTGTTGCCTTAACCCTTTCATGCATGGTGTCCGCTACAGTAGACAGTAATTTTAAATAAATTTATACCCTTTAGGTTGCAGTACAGTGTCAAACTACCAGGTGGTAAACTCCCAAACACTTGTCTTAAGATTCATAAAAATATTATCTTTTCACATTTGTACCATATTGACATATTGTGTAATTCACGAGAGAATAGTTTGACTAATCGGCAATAATAGGGTGAATTCAGGTATATTGGGACAATTTTTGTAAATTCAATTTCTGAGACATGCTTTGTCATCAAGATTAATAAATACCCAATAGATCAGATACTTATATATTCCTCGAGATGTCTACATTCTTTTTGTAAAAAAAAATGTACTAAAAATATGTTTTTAGAGCATAGCACTCTATTTTAGAGGCGTTAACACAAAACTTGTTTTTCGCAACTTGTTTGGTCATTTGGGACAGCAAGAAAACGTCCAAATTAAGAAAATTTAAACATCATCACAAAACAATGTTTGTTTATTTCAGTACACCATAGCATCATACATCTTAATATAAATGATATAGCTACAGTAAATAAGTCGTACAAATTTAACAGCCTTATATTAAAGATGCTATGAGGAGTTTCTAAGTAATTACAAAAAAGTCTCTCTTTTAGATATATGCCTGATGGAAATACACACTTTAAGATGAGTTTTATAGCATCAAAATAGGTTATCTATAAATGCTATTCCTTAGCTTCACTGTCGGGTCGGACAGGGCTGGACTGGCCTGGATACTCAACTTCAGGAACAAGACAATCAAAACTAGAGCAAATTTATATTATTCAGACACGTCTTAGAGCACCAGGCTGTAAGTAGAGATATATAGCCGGCTACAAAACTACAATACAAAGTTTTCCAAAAATTGCTTGTTGTCACACATCAAAAACTACCACTACGTAACTAGAAAGAGATACATTACCTCGTGGCTTTGCATCCTGTAAGTTGTTGAAAAAAGAAGTTGTAAAGCAATGCAGAGTTCTGAGGAAGGTCTGAGCTGCATTCATTAGCATCACAACAAACACACGCTTTGGCTTGGGTCATGTCTTGATGACAGTTAATGCGCGTGCTTAAGGGTAGTAGAGTCTTTATGTCGCCGGAAATAGATTCTCCTCATAGCACCTTTAAATCAACAAAAGCACATGCCATTCCTGATATCAAGGGTCAGTTTCCTGTTTGATGCTGACCACACACCCCTATGTGATGTCCCTCAAGATATTTCATGTGACTTTTAAAGGAGACATCCACAGAAATGCATCAGCACCTCTAACTTTGCCATAGCCCAATAAAGGGAAGTGGAAGGATTGTTTTTCCTTATCTGTCCCAATATCCCTGAATTCACCCTACATGCACCTCAGATTTATCTTTTTTTTTATTCACTCTTAATCAATGTCTAGGGACATTTGTTTGTGGATCTTAAAGTTCCACTCAATTACTTTTTATACCGTTGATGTATAACTCCCTCAAAATGTAACACATTAAAAAGTGGAAATGTTTTTTAACTTTCTTGAAAAGTAAACAAAAATATTTTAAAAAAGTATTCCATTGTGATAAAAACAGATGTATTCAGATGTTTCTTTGAGCTCAGATGTAACGAGTTGTTCCTTGCGTCTTCAGGTGTGCAGAGTCTGGAGGGCGAGAAGGCCGCTGCCAGTAAAACAGACGACGTGAAGGACTCTAGCGACAGGGACTCGCCCAGCCCTGGCCCGTCAGAGTCCGGCTCAGAGGAGGGCCTGTACGATTGTAACCACTGTGGGAAAAAGTTCAAGCGCCAGGCGTACCTGAGGAAACACCTGGCGTCCCAGCACGGCTCTCCAAAGCCGGCGGAGGATGAGGACGCGCCGGGCTGCGAGCAGAGCGCGGCACCGCTCAACCTGAGCGCCTCGGGGTGCCACCTGTGCCCGGTGTGTGGGGAGGGATTCTCCAACAGAGGCAGCCAGGAGCGACACATCCGCCTGCTGCACTCCTCGCAGGTCTACCCCTGCAAATACTGCCCCGCCGTCTTCTACAGCTCGCCGGGACTCACCAGACACATCAACAAGTGCCACCCGTCCGAGAACCGTCAGGTCATCCTGCTGCAGATGCCGCTGCGCCCCGCCTGCTGATCCAGGACTTTAGGGCTGAGGTCACACCGTTAGGTACGACGGGAGTAGGGAAGGGAATGAAAACCAACTCCATATGAGCACCGTTAACAGCTCCATCAAAGAGTCGATATCATGAGTGTTTTTGCTAATCAACTCCCTTAACAATTCCTTCCTGCGTCAGAATTGTGGCTTAATTTTTTACAAAACTGCACAACCCTAAGTGAGTGGAAACACCAGCAGCTTGCAGAAGCAGTTATCTATGCTGTGATATGTGTTTGACATTGTTGACACAGAAAATCTACAGGAATCAATAAGGGAATCGTTAAAGCTCTGTATTGATTAGCAGGATCATTAACAGCACTGGTACCGATAAAATCTTATCAATTTCCACCCCGAGATGGGAGAGGATTAGGGCCACTGAAATATGACAGGAGCTTTTATTCTTACATTTCTGACCTTCTCAAAGAGCTGTGTCCAAAACATGCCCCTCCCACCACATTCAGTCACATGACCACTTAGGAGAACCACGTAAATGTATTTGATATGAAAGTGTTTTGGTCAGAGGAGATGAAGTGAAGCACTAAAAATGTGTTTGAGGAAAGCACATCCAGTCAAAGGATTTTAAAGACTAACCCCAGGGTTTGAGGAGAACCCACAATCAGAATGTCTAAAAATCTGAATCAGAAAACTTTATTGATCCCCAATGGGAAAAGCATTTTTTTCAGTTGCTCTTATACACAGTATAGCAGTTGGAAATATCAGATGGATGTGAGAATAGAGAGGAGCATTCATTTAACTAGACTAAAATAAAGTAGAATTAAAATAAAATAAAACACACACATACTTCTAAAATGAAAATAAATGAAACGAGCATGAAAAATGAAGTTAACTGGTTGCAACATGCAGATTCTTTAAGCAACATCAACTTCCTTATGAAGGAAAATAAGTATCATTATTGTGAGTAAAGTTGCTTCAGAACTTTTTCGAGGTGCATTTGCTGACTTTTAGAAAATTACATGATCCATTTTTGGGTAATTACTCAGCAATCATCGCTTATGCATTATGTGACTTTAATTTTCAGCCTGAGCTTCAGATGTGAGGATCTCTGGAGCATGTGCAATCACACACTACACTGCTGATACTCCAACTTTACCCTTTAAAGCCCAAGACCAGAGATTATGGCCAGAAAATTCAAATTTTTTGGAGCTAAAATGTTTGTTTCACTTTCTGCTAAAATGCATCAAATATTAAAATGTCCATTAAATTCAACATATAGATTTTTCAAATCTCATTTGATACATTAGGTGTTTTTGGAAACTGATAATCCATTTGAGGACATTTTTATCATTTATCTGATTGTTTTTTTGTAATTTGTTGATCATATTTAGTCGATAGAGGTATTATAAAAGTATATATCAAATATGATACAATTGGCTTTATAGGGTTAAATGTTGTTGACTGGTTAGTGAAATCCACCACAAGAAAGTCCTGAAGCTACAATATATTTCCTTCTTTTTACCCAGAAGAACATTTCACAGGATGCATAAACCCTCCAGAGCTCGAAGGAGGAATCTCTCTTCTCTTTTCTGAAGGTTATTACTCAAAGTTCATGACCATTGGTGAGAGTTTGGACTAATTTAAATTGTTAAAGTTAGAGGTTTGTCTTCTGGATAAACTCCTTCTTAACCACGGCAGTCCAGTCCAGATTGACCGCAGATTTTGATGTGCTAACCCTTTCCTGATCCAATTATCTGCAGCTGTACCACATCATCTGCCAACAAACTGATAAAATTCTGAAGCTTCTGAACCAAAACACTTCCCCTTCGTCTTATGATCCTTTAAAGTCTTTTTTAAAGTGATGCCCTTTCTGTGCCAGCCTCAAAGGTAGTTACAGAAATCCTCATGGAGCTTTGCCACGCTCACCTCGACCTTCACGCACCATGACCAAGCACCAGCACAGCAGCTCAAAGAGTGAACGATGGACACAGTCTGAGTCAGAAACCTGAATCAGTGGCCCTAATCCTTCTAGATAACTAGACAACAAAGTCCAGCCTGATTCAGCGAAGGATTCAAGAGTTACACTGCAAAAATATTGAGCTTGCATTAAAAATTCCATCACGGAAAACACTAAGAAAATAAAGCTAAGTCATGAATGTAAGGTTTGTAAGAAGAGAATTATCTGGTTGAGTCTTTCTTTTAGAATCCTGGACCTAAAGAAGAGTTTGTTTAGGTTTCACAAAGTCATAAAATTAACAAGAAATACACCAAGGGAGCCTTTTTAAAACTATTCAAATATATATACTTATATGGAAGGGTAGGTCTTGGAAAAATAAAGGCATTTTAGATGTATAAAGAAAGTACCTTGAAATCTTAGAAGGTCTTTATACACCAAGGAGTATGCAACTTAACATCATGTCCTATTTATCTTTATATGCATATTTTTGGCAATTTTTAAGATTTTGGTCAAATAAAACAAGCTGCTGTGATGCAAACAAACCATCCATCAAGCTGCCATGTTGAAAGTTTTGATATTATGATAGTTTTGTGCCCACAGCGAGCCCTCCCATTGGTCAGACGCTGCCTTAAGGGGCACAAAAGTGTAGAAAATTTGCTTTATTGCTCCGCAGAATAAAGTGCCTGCTGTGCAAGCCTTCATTGAGTCGCTACGGATTCAACAAAGGCTTTTAAAGTTGGAATAACTCAAAACGATCATGTTTACTTTAGAACTTAAGTTCCCCTTTAATTGCAAATAAAACTTCTATCCTTTTTAAAAAGACTAGAAATAACCACCTTATTCAGAATGAAAAGGATAATTCAGAATATTTAATTTAATTCAATTAATTTATTTGATTAGGACAGTGCACAAAAATATGCCGGAATTAGCGCAATAGCTAAATTTCATCTGTTGTCTTCAGGCAGGTGATCAAACAGAAAAAAAAACTAATTAAAATAGCATCACTTTCCACAAGACAGTGAACAGAAAACACAGTTTTAACAAACAAGATCGACAAATAAAACTTAATTCTGAAGTAAGTGGCTGGTTTATTCTGATTTTAAATCCAAATGTATGAATTCCTCGATCATGACTACGTAAACACGACGGAGAAAACTTCAATTCGAATTATTTAATTCTGAATAATTAATTTAAAATTAACAAATATGTAACCTTGGCCATTGTCCCTGGTAAGATCCTAACATTCTAACGTGGCTGCACAATGGGGCAGGGTGTTTTTTGTTTGACTCCCTGTTTGATCAGGGCCTCTCTGTTCTCCTTGTGCATGTGTGGGTGACTCCAGCTTCATCCCACAGACCAGAAACAGGCTTGTTCGGGTTGATTTTGTGACTCCTAGTCCAGTTTATTTACAAGAGCAACCTGTATTATGGGACTTACGGTATTTGCACTATTACATGATCCAAAAACAGGCAAATAATGCAAAGTTTTAACAGAAAAAGAGAATGTAATGATGTTTTTGCAGTGTAACTCCTAAAATGTCTGACACTCCTGACTAGGGCTGAGAAAATAATCTAATTGCGATTTTTTTCCCCAATATTGCGATTTACTCTGTGATTGTTTTAATGTTCCTCATCTTATGTATTCTTAAACAAACATAAGCAGTAGATCTTTGAAGAGTAAAACCAATATGATATTAAAACAATCTAAAGGTGCGTTCACACCGCAAGCGACCCAGCTACCAAAATCGCCTCGCCCACTGACAGCGTCGCGTGTCCATAAATACCTCATTTTGGTCGTCGGCCGTCACTCGGTGACGTCAAGCCCATTCCGAGTTTCACCGCGATCATATCATATATCACATAATAGGATGTAGAAGCGGACATTATTCCAGGTGTATCCTTTTCATTCACTTATCAAACACAAAACACTGCAGCTGATGCCCTGCAGAAGCATTATCTGTGAGTTTACCGTGGTCCGTCTAGGCGGAACTAATGTCCTCACTGACATTAGTTCCGCCTAGACGGAACTCATCTGCCCTGTAGTACGGATGAATAATGTCTGTCTAGGGTACCGTCACACGTACACTCACCGCTGATTGGCTGATGCCGCACAGCCACACGACATCGCCTGAATAGATCAACTTTTTTTTTACTTTGACATCGCGCGACGAGTGAAGTGATCGTCTTGTACGCGGCCGTCGCATCGCGGGTGGGTTAGCTCCGCCCCATCGCGGCTGTACATTGACTTTGAATGGAGAGTAATCGTAGTACAGGTAGCGTCCGGTGTGAACGCACCTTAAGGATAAAAGATTTGAGAAAAAGTGGAGAAGTGAAGAACAGAAGCAAAATAGGTATGAAATTGTAAAAAATGGGGAAAAATTGGCAAAAAAAATCCAAAAGTGTCTTAGGAAAATTGATTATGGCAGCAAAATTGGGAATTAAATTTGAAATTAAATTTCAAAAACCATGTAAAAATTCCAAAAATGGTTCTGACAGTGGCCAAAAAAGATGAATGGGGGCAAAATAGGCATAAAGTTGTAAAAACGGGGTTAAAAAAGGTAAAAATGGTCCAAAATTGGGACAAAAGTGTATGAATAGAGGTTAAAAAATAGGCATGAAATTGCAAAAAACTACATCACAATGCCAAAATATTGAACCTTCTGCGATTTGAAAATTGCAACAAGCCATATTGCGATTGAATCTAATTTGCAGTTAATTGTTCAGCCCTACTCCTGACTCCCTCTGATTCAGTGCCTTGCCCGAGGACACTTCAGCAGGTTCTGGGTGCACGTGTGTGTTCGATCTCCTGGCGTTTTATACCCCGCTCTCCCGTCCTTTTAAACGTCATCTCTCTGACTCTTAAAGCATTAGACTGTTAATTTATTTTTCTAGCATCTCTGCACAAGTGCTATTAGCTTCTAGACCTAAGAGAGGAGGCCTGCAGCCGATGAAACAGACGGACGGATGGACTGCAGACGACCTTCTCTCACTCTGATTAGCTTTAAACTAGCTGGTGGATCCGTGGATCAGTAGCTGTTGCCTGAAAACAAACCAGAGTTAAACTAGTGTAGCCGGTAATGCCTTTGGATTAGAGACTCCTGCTGTAAAACTGCCTTAAACTGACTGATTGTTTCTTATTTATCACTGGATTTAAGTTCACTTTCTACAAAGCTGTCTGTACGACCACAATACAGTATATCCTGTTTTCTATTTATTTATGTATTTATTAAATTATTTGTGTAAATTATTGCTCCGTGTGCTCTCAGTGATCTGTCGCTGTTTTTCAGATGTAGTTTGATTTTTGTTAATTTATATAAATTAAGTGAGTGTGAGGACGGCGTGTTCGACATCACTGCAATCACAAGTTTTATCTGATGCTCTTGAATAACTGAATGCAATCACGATGTCTGATTTGTATTTATTTTGTTTCTGCTTCGTTTGTAACTGTTAGCTCTTATACTGCTTTGGATGTTTCTGCAGTATTTTGCTAAATGTCCAAAAATAATAAAAACCAAACTGAGAAACAGATTCATGCTGTCATGTGGGTGTTTTTTTAGCAAAATTAATCCAACTAGCCACTTAAGTAGGAACTCTTGTTTAGTTGCTAATCAATCAGCCAATCACATGGAAGCTGCTCAATGCATTTAGAAATGTAAGCATGGTCAAGGGGACCTAAGTATCAGAGAAATTGGCATGGTTAGAATCTGAGAACCATCTCTAACATTGAGAGGGAATGGTCCAAAAAGAGAAAATATCCATGAGCAGCCTTGTTTATGCCGGAGGTTAGAGGAGAATGGAGTGGAGGTTATTAAGAAACAACAGGAGCTTAACCCTTATTGCCCTTTTCCGCTGGCACTCCGTGGCTCTACTCTACTCGATTTGCAGCGTGTTTCCACTAGCCTGGTACCTCCTAAAACAAGCTAGTTTTAGTACCTACTCCACTCTGGTTCCAAGCGAGTCCATACTAAAAGATGATGTCACCGACTGCCGGCTACTGATTGGTCAGACAATGTCGTCATCGATGAGTCATGAGCGCGACGACCTAGCATGCTAGCGGTAGCTACCATTAGCTTACCCTCATGCGTCTTTTCTTTGCAGCTGGATTGCTCTCGTCCTCGGCTTCATTCTGTTGTATAGCTTCCAAAACTCTCCTGTGCTTCTCAAGGGGTATTTCTTCTTACCACCTGCAGCCTTCTTCTGCTTTCCTTTTTTACTCAGTTTGTGACAAAAAGCCACAGATTGTTGTGTCGCGCTCAAAATGACATCACCACAGTGCCGCTCACCCCGTTGGGCAGGCGACTGGGGCTAATGGAAAAGCAGCACAAGGCGAGTAGAGTAAAGCCGGGTAGAGTTGAGGAGAGTAGAGTAGGGTTAATGGAAAAGGGCCAACAGATACCCGATCCCGCTGGCAGAATCAAAATACCACTAATTTTTAAATGAGAGGCATTTACAAACAATTTGTCCAATCCAGAAACAGAAAACACTGATCAAATTGTTAGATTTTCAAGTTTCCAAGGGTACCTGAATGTATCACAAGTAAGGTCGACAACATACCGAAAAAACAGAAAAAATTGGCATATTTCATCAACATCGCTTTAATTCTCATGTCTTCTTTGAAAATTTGCAGAAAATTAACCATTTGCTCCAGCTAAAGTCTGTAAAAAGTAAAAAAAATCTACACTTCTTACCACATTCAACAAGACCTGAGTGATTCACATACTTCCTGCTTTCGCTGTTCAAAAAATCTTTGAATTTTCATCCCATGGCAGCGTCTTTCAGGCTGATTTTCCTAGAGCTAGAAACACTGCAGTCTGTTGATTGGTCGAAGGATACGAACAACACATAACCCCGCCATGTTTAAATCTCCACTCGTCTTCGTGGAGATAACTCTCGCAGCACCAGTGTTGTCTATAACGTAACTACGTTTTCAGGTAAAAAGTAATGTAACGCACTACTACTGAGAATTTTGTAACAAAACGTAGTTCCTTTTTTTAATGCGGCGCAATGTTACTTTTCCCACAGACAGATCTGACACTAAAACTGCCTTCTCAGCTGCTGCATCAGACACGGGCAGTGTTGCCAAGTCTGCTCATTATAAGCTTCTAAGAGCCACAAATCTTGCGAGTCATGGCCGTGGGTCTTAGATTTTTATGCTTGTTCCTAAACGTGAAGTTTCTTCTTGGGGCTCTTCTGTCTGTGTGAATCCCCCTGATTATCTTCCAGCTCCTAACAATAAAGCAAAACACGACTGCAGTAGGGAGTTTGTCCACTTCCTCGTTTCCTGGTTATCAAACACACTCACGCACATGGAGCATGCTCCAGAGCCAAAGTTGCCAGGTCTGCTTATTATAAGCAATGTTCTTTTCTTGAATAGATGCTTGGCACTACGATACTGAAATGTAACGTAGACAAAAATTAACACACTTTATGTAGATTTCTCTTTTTAAAAAGTAGTATATCACATTAGGAAAGGAAAAAGCTGGAGGTTGATTATTATGGGCTTGTTTTTATCGTCCTGTAAACTCTGGACAAGAGCTCTGATTCCACAGGGTATGTGACATTTTGTAAAATAAAGAGCACAAAAGAAATAACTGTTATGTTCTCTGTAGTAGAACTTTTTGTAGGCCTTCACATTTAGGAACAGATATGGGGTTCTGTCCAAAGTCGAGCAATGTAAAAATAATGGGTAACGTGAAAAGTTACTTTCCATAGAGGGTTGAATAATAAATAATGAGTTACTTTTTAAAGAAGCAACAAGCAAACACTACTTTTTGAAAGTAACTTCCCCAACACTGCTGGCACACAGCCTTCTCTGAAACAAAGCTTGGTTGTGCTTTGTAACAAAAAGCCACATGCTGATCACAAAAAGAAGAACTGCTGGATGTCTTCCATCGTTGCTCTTTGTTTACTGTGTCGTGTTTTCTTCTTCGTTGTATTTAATGGCCGGGTACACGGTGTTGCGCTGCTATGATGTCATGCTATCAGCATCCGACTTATATGCCGCCTACCAAATAGGGTTCGATTGGCTGTGGAAACACAAACAGGATCAGGCTTTACCGATCCGGCCTGAGCCAAACCGTGCTGATCCACACCGGACCACTGGGTGGAAACGAGGCTTAAATCTGTGAAGGAGTTCGTTGGTCGTTCTTTGGCTGCAGCTGCTCACAGAGCTGAAGCTCTCAGGGAGGTTTACAGTCTCACATCAGGCTGAGGGCCTCGTCCTCTTTTCTTCTATGAGCACATACTGTCACTGTATTCAGCAGGGTCAAAGGTCAAGCCAAAGGTCGACTGCAGGTCAGCCTTCACAGAACATTTGTGCATCTGAAAGACATTCCTGCAGTCTTTCTTCTCTTTGTCTCTGCTGCTCTCTGAGCCTTTACAGCTCTGATGTATGACTGACAGCCGCAGAGGTCACCCGCAGAGGTCACCCGCAGACCTCCTTCAGGTTTTTGACTCTCAGACGAGCTGAAATATTTTGAAACAGAAACGTTTCCTTCACAGAGTTCGTTTTTGAGAGGATGCTCCAGATTTCACAGCAGCTGTAGGAGAATCTGTGCCCTCACCTCCACCTTTCATACCCATCAGGCCGAGGCACTCTCCCCCTCTATAGCTGCTGCTGCACACACTACACACTGCACTACACACTTCACTACACACTTTCCCTACACACACTTTCACTACACACACTCAGAGGAAGGCCATCAGTCTGCATCTCCCTCTCTGTGGCTCTGACAGGTGTGAGCCAGCTGGGGAGCAGGCTGCAGATAAGAGCTGCAGATAACACACACTCATATACACACGTACACACACACATATACACACACACACACTCACAGCATAATGGAGCTCAGCAGCAGAAATAAAGAGAACAGAGTGCAGCAGAGACAGCAGCAGCTGCTGGAGCTGCAGGACTTAAACTGTACGTTAAAAACATTCACAGCAGGAGCTAAAAACTCAAACGTTTGACCTGCAGGGCACTTCCTGTTTCTGAAACATCAGGGCCCGTTTACACGTTTGCCGAAAGTGCCTGAATCTGCAAAGTTTGAAACCAGGGTTTAGAGTGAAAAGTTTTGAAAACGTTTTCATTTTCATCTCCATGTGAACAGAAATCAGGGGAGTAGTGTTGTGTTACTCTGGAGACCGGTCTTGGTCTGGAGACCACATTTTGAAGTTATGTAGGATTTATCCAGTCATCGTACATTGTACAATATATTTTTTTCCACAATCTGTTTATTAACATTTTCTCATGAATAATACAGAAAAAGACAAAGTTAATACAAAACCAAAAGAAAGGACAAAAGTTACAAAACAAGGAATTTAATCTAAGACAGAAACATTAATAAAATAAGATAAAATAAAATGAGATTTCCAAATAATACTAGTAATAATTGTGAATTAATTATTAATAATAAGGCTAAAAAAATAAATTATTATTATTATTATTATTAATAATAATAATAATAATAATAATACATCAATAAATCATTCAATAAATAAGATATTGCTGGTCAGTCTGGGATCTGTCATGTCAACTATAATCCTACTGAGATAGATATCGAGTCACTCGGGAATAACCGGGAAGTCCAGCTCACGAACAAGTACAAGAAAGGGATCCCATGTTTTATAAAATCTCCTTAGGGAACCCCTCAAACCACATCTGATCTTTTCTACTTTAACAAAGCTGAGAACTTCCTTTATCCATAATGTGTATGAAGGAGGAATTGGGGATTTCCATTTCAACAAAATCATACGTCTAATAGCGGTAATTGCAGCAAAAAGTCAACCACATAGTCACAATGCTAGTCAAAGGTTTAAACAATAAATATCCCTGAATTCATTGATGATCTCTGCAGAACATTTGAGCTGGTAGTTAAAGGGTTAAAGACAAAAAATAATGAAAAGAGGACAAATATATATTTGTTAAGAAGAGTTTAAGATAAAACAGAACTTGTAGGTTATTCTAAATGTATTTGGCTATTTTATAGTCTTTTGGTTATGACTCTTCGCTCTGATATCCTCCTACTGTGGACGTTAGAAATCATTGCTTTGTTTGTTATTTAACATTTGAAAGTGCACAGAAACCTTCAGCTGTGTGAACATCCGTCAGCTCCTCTCTGGAGCTGTGGCTGTAGAGGTGACCATGAACAAGGAAAAATCCTTTTTTGGGGAAATTTGAGGATTCTGTGACACAGTGAGAGTGAAACAGCTCAGCTGGAGCTCTGATATATATGATCCAGCAGTGTTGATGACAGCAGCATCATTCATGACTGAGGAACGTGTGGATGGAGACGTTCAGCATCAACACTGCAGGCCAAGCTCTTCAAACATGGACGTGTTTCTTTCTGAATTGAATTTGAAAAAGGCCGTCATGTCTCAGATCCAATCTGGTAACCAGAGGATAATCACATTCATGTATGCAGACCGGTATATATTATTCCTCTAACCTCGTACCCTGGACACGCTGTCGTATCAGCCATGATCTACATGTGTTAATGTTCTCCTCAGCAGGTGCTTTATTGGCTGATCCTCTGCCTCTTCCCGTCTTCTTCACGTCAGACTTGTTATCAGACACGAGAGCATCGCCCTGTGATTTGATTTGTCTGCTTTAATCAGACAGTCGCTGCTCTCTAACGCTGTTAGTCAGGACAGGAGTGAAGTTATAGCCTGTGTGTGAATGTATGATGGGGGGGGGGGCATGTTGTGAATGTGTGAATCATATTTATACATTAATCCAGATTTCAGCATTTGCACCATATTTACAGTCCAGATCATAAAAGGCCCCGTTCTCTTATTTCTTATGAAGCTTTGTCTCATTTTCTTCATCCATCCTCCAGTTTATCTTCTCCTGCATCCATCCAAGATTCCATTGTTTATCTGTTCATCCATCCATTCAGGCAGCCATCAAGACTTTCTAGCCATTCATTCAACAATTAGTTTATTCATCTGATCCAATTCATCCAATAAGCATCCATCCACCAGATACACTATATTTCCAAAAGAATTCGTTCACCCATCTAAATAATCAGAATCAGGTGTTCCAGTCTTTTCCATGTCCACAGGTGTATAAAATCATCACCTAGGCATGCAGACTACTTTAACAAACATTAGTGAAAGAATGGGAACCACAGCAACTCAGCCACCAAGTGGTAGGCCACGTAAACTGACGGAGCGGGGTCAGCGGATGCTGAGGCGCATAGTGAGAAGAGGTCGCCAACTTTCTGCAGAGTCAATCACTACAGACCTCCAAACTTCATGTGGCCTTCAGATTAGCTCAAGAACAGTGCAGAGAGCTTCATGGATGGGTTTCCATGGCCGAGCAGCTGCATCCAAGCCTCACATCACCAAGTGCAATGCAAAGCGTGGATGCAGTGGTGTAAAGCACGCCGCCACTGGACTCTAGAGCAGTGGAGACGCGTTCTCTGGAGTGACCAATCACGCTTCCCCATCTGACAATCTGATGGACCAGTCTGGGTTTGGAGGTTGCCAGGAGAACCATACTTGTGGGACTGCATTGTGCCAAGTGTAAAGTTTGGTGGAGGGGGGATTATGGTGTGGGGTGTTTTTCAGGAGCTGGGCTTGGCCCCTTAGTTCCAGTCAAAGGAACTCTGAATGCTTCAGCACACCAAGACATTTTGGACAATTCCATGCTCCAACTTTGTGGGAACAGTTTGGAGCTGGCCCCTTCCTCTTCCAACATGACTGTGCACCAGAGCACAAAGCAGGTCCATAAAGACATGGAGGACAGAGTCTGGTGTGGATCAACTTGACTGGCCTGCACAGAGTCCTGACCTCAACCCCATAGAACACCTTTGGGATGAATTACAGCAGAGACTGAGAGCCAGGCCTTCTCGTCCAACATCAGTGTGTGAGCTCACAAATGCTCTTCTGGAAGAATGGTCAAAAATTCCCATAAACACTCCTAAACCTTGTGGACAGCCTTCCCAGAAGAGTTGAAGCTGTTATAGCTGCAAAGGGTGGACCGACGTCAGATTGAACCCTATGGATTAGGAATGGGATGACACTTAAGTTCATATGAGAGTCAAGGCAGGTAAGAGAATACTTTGGAAATATAGTGTATAGCCATCAAATATCCTTCCATTCACCTGATCTCCATCCCCTTTGTCTGACCATAAACCAGATTTATCCACTGATTATTCTACACCACCCGTCTATTCATCAGATCATCCATCAATTAACTTTTGCATCTGTCCACCAAATTTTCCACTCATCCATCCACCCACCAGATTATTTATCCATTCAGCTGTTTAGCAGACAATCCATCCATCTTTCAGATACATCCATCAGATATCTGTCCATCCAACTATTCATCTTTTCATCAAATTATTTCTTATTTAACCTTTATTTAACCAGGAAGTCCCATTGAGATTAAAAAATCGATGTTAGAAGAGAAACCTGGCCAAAATAGCAGCCGTACAGCTCTTTAATTCATTAAGAGATCGCTGAATCCAGTTTTAGCTCTTTTTGAAGATTATTCTACCACCAAGGTACATTCAAAGAAAAAACAGTTTTTCCCAGGTCTGTACCCATGGAACTGCTTATTCAGAACGTAACAGAAGTAAGATGGAAGTTTTCCCAGAATTGCTTTATAAAAAAAAAAACAATACAGTGTCTACGAATAGCTAGTGATCTATCCATGCATTTGTCCATCCATAAACCAGATTATTTATCAGTTCTTCTGATTATGTCACCATCCATCCTTCCACCCATCAGATTTGCCATCCATCCATATCTACTCTTTATTTTATCCACCTATTCATCCACCAATTATCTATCCATCCATCCATGTAGTCAACAGATTATCCATCCATCCATTCATCAGATTATTCCTCCATCTATTTGTCAACTATCCATGTGCCCATATATCAATCAATCAATCAATCAAACAAACTTTATTTGTATAGCACTTTTCATACAGCACTTTTTAATACAAAGTGCTTTACATGGGGAAAAAGATAAAATAAAATAACAAAAAGTTAAATAAAAAAGCTGAAAATTGCATAATTGCATAAAATGAAAACATAAGACACCCACAACCCCAATCCACATTAAATTTGCACACACACTTACTCAAACACACAAAGACATAAAAAGGAAATTCTGACAGAAAGCTAAAGTAGAGGACTGAGGAAACGCTATCTTGAATTAAAAATGAGGAAACACAGGAGCTAAAAATAAAATGAAAGTCAAAAATACTCTAAAAAAACTAGAGGGTAAGATAAGTAAATGTGTAAATACATAAATAAAATAATATAATATAACAATATAAAATAAAGTTGGATAGATAATATGGTAAAATGAGAAAGTGTAACTTCAGGTGCATAATAAAATCAGCTAAAATAGGATAATAAAAGGATAGAAAAACTAATAAATTTAAATGAAATATATATATATATATATATATATATATATATATATATATATATATATATATATATATATATATATATATATATATATGTATATATATACATATATATATATATGTATATATATATATATATATATAAATATATATATATAAAACTAGAAAATAAAAAAAGGAAAATAGAAAAGATAAAATAATACTAAAAGTGAGCTGTAATTAGAATAAATAAAAACACGGAAAGGTAATTCAGGTAAAAGCTAGACTTTAAAAAAAAAACATTGTGTGCAGCCCTATATACAGCATTTGTTCAGCATCCAACCACACATCCATCCATATATCGGTTAACCCGTGAATCCATTGAACTGTTTCATTCATGCATTTATTTATTTTTATTTTTATCCATCCAGCCATCCATTCATTAATCAGGTGATTCCTGTTTTCATTGGCACAGGTTGGAATAATCCACCTTTCAACTCTCTTTAATAAAAAGTCCAAAAACTGGTTCATAAAAAATGTCATAAGATAATGATCCTGTAAACTGGAAACCCCCATAGACCACCATCACCATCAGATGAGAAGATTCTCTTTCCCATTAACCCTCCTGTCTGATTTATGGGTATAAATCCTTGATGAGTGGATGTTTACTTCAGACCAGCCTCTTCATCTCCCCTCCTCTTCCTCCCCTCTCTCCTGGCTGCTGCACGCGCCTCCTCTTATCTCCAACACGCTCAAACAAAGGAGGAGAAAGGGCAGGAGCAGCAGAGTAAACACGGCCCGCCTGCCTCGCTGCACAGGCCGGGGGAAGTCAAACAAAGCTGGGGGGCGTTTTCCAGAGCGGCAGGTGTCGGTGTCAGAGGCAGGAGAGCGTGGCGTCCACAAGAGAGTCAACAAGTGGAGAGGAACAAGAGCTGGGGTTAGGTTTAAATGGAGCTGCTGATACATGCAGAGTTTGCTCCTGATCACCACGAGGAGTTAGTTTTTACTTTAGTTTAGTTTATATACACTTCAAAGCAGCAAAAGAAAAAAAAGATAATTTTCACTGAAAAAAGCTCAGGCAGAAGCAAAGTGTTATTAATGCACGACTATATGCATCTTAAGCTACACAATTCATGGTGTCAAGAGGGAAGAGAGAAACTTAAAAGGAGATAATTAACAAAAAAGAGAAAAAATAAGCATATAATACATATATATATATTAGGGGTGCAACGATACACATCGATACAAAATATGAGAAATTTCAATGCCTTTTTACTTGTGGTTTATTAAAATAACCAACATTTGTTTCAACTCAGAGTACATTTTCATTAAATTGAATTAAATGTAAGTCTTGCAGCTAAACCAGGCACATTCTTCGGTGCACACTTAGAATGATAAAAAAACAAAAACATCACCATGTAAAGATAAGAATGAGTAAAAATTAAATGTATCTAATGGAGAACTCAGCCATCTTATGTGGTGCATTCTTAGCAGCAGAGTAAATACTACAAAGAACTAGCTATAAGTGTATCAAGTGTCCGTACCATGTCCTGAAACCCGGCGATATCCACTACAGAAAAGGGTCTCATGTGGACAGCAATAAAAGTAGCTATGGCCCGGTGGATTTCCTTTGCCCTCTTTGAATCATGTGCTAATGGCTGTCTAAATGACCCAGGTAAAGTCTGTAGCATGTGTGCTGCTTGTTGTTTCTGCCTGGTTCCACTTGTTTTAACTCCAGGATGATGTCGACGTAGTTTAGCATCGTGTTGCACTTCTGACATACTGTTGTGTTTTTGTCCAAGACACTCTTACCATCAGGGTCATACTTAACACAGAAGCCAAAGTAGTCCCAAACACCAGATCTGAATGATAGTGGAGGGTCTTCAATTTTAGCTGAAGGTAAAGCACTCACCATGTTGCAGCGCCCTAGCGTATGTAGCTTCTTCTGTCTCAGCAGCTTGGCCAAATGAAAGGGGAGGAGCTACGCGCGATCTGTGCTCAACAATGCAGCCCGGAGTAGTCGAACGCATATTCAATGAACTTTCAGCACATAGCACCTCGTCAGAAGTTGATGAAATAAATAAATATAAAATTGCATGTATTGTTGCACCCCTAATATTAGTACATACATACTTACTCATGCAAATACATAGCTCTTTTCCCCCTTTTAAATTACAGCCATGACTCCCAAGTATAACTGCATATAAGGATTTTTTTAACATAACAAAAGAAGTCCATTGCTTAAGTTTGAGATCGGCACCATTCCACAGCTGAACCCCTTTAAAGGAAATATATTTTGAGTTCCACGATGAATCCTCATGTTTTTGATTTCATGAATGAAGCGGGGCGTTTCTGTGCCGCACAATGAACAGGCCGTCCACCAATCACAGCAGAGGCTGTGGATTCATAAGGCTTTTTTTTTTTTAATGTATATTTTTGGGCATTTTGTGCCTTTATTGATAGGAGAGAGACAGTGGATAGGCTTGTGAAAGGGGGAGAGAGAGTAGGGCAAGACACTCTGCAAACTGGTCACAGGCGGGATTCGAACCTGGACCGGCAGAACCAAGTACATGGGGTGCTAACCACTATGCCAAACCAGCACCCCTTCATAAGGCTTTTAAGAGTGACAGCTTCAGTCATTAGGATTTTAAACTCACTAAGGCAGAAGAGAAGAGGATCATTGTTGCAGAAACTTTGCTTTTACAAAGAAAACTGCAGGTTGTGAAGTAGAAGCAGTGGTGGCTCGAAGATTCTCGGACATGTCCCTGCTCCAAATGTCTGTAAATAAACATCCAGACATCTGCGCTCCTCTGATAAAGAATATTGATTTTTTCTGCTTTCCCAGAGCTTTCTAAGGCTCTAACAAAGCTGGGATATTTGTCCTCCACCGATTTAAGTGTTCATTTTCTATACGACGCACCGACTCACCTGGAGTATTTTCAAGCATCAGCAGTGACCTTAAGCATGACGAACTAAAATGATGTCTGAGATGTAACACTGAGTGTAAGAGATAAGAACTATAAAGCACTGAGAGCACAGACCTCCACCTGCACCACAGTCCTTACCCATATTATGATTTTTATTTATATTGTATTTTTCAATTTTCACGATAACATAATAACAACCACACAGAGTTAGACTTAACATTGGAACACGGGGGTGACTCTTATCTGATAAAACAAAAATACATGTTTTCAAGTATGTGTCTGTAAAATAAATATGAGTTTAAACAAAAAAGGGGCATTTAGGGAGGTTGTAGAGTTTCACTTTATCCCACAATTCATGACATTTTTTTTACTTTGAAGCCTCAATGAAAAGGTGATTCATTCCATTGTATATATTTCATAAATGATATTGTACCAGTCAGCCAAAGTTGGAGCTTCTAACTTGAGCCATTTTTTAGTAATTGCCTTCCGGGCAGTGATGCTCAATTCTGAAAACAAATACTTAGTTTTCTTATTTGTTTATGATTCCAACAAAGAGTTGCTCCCAGTTAAAAGTAGTATCTGTTCCCATATTGTGATTTTCACCATAAATATTAGTCCTACCTTTATTTTATCTAAATATTTAGATTCCTTCACCATGAAAACATACCATTAGCAATTGGATTCATAATATCTATTTTAGTTCAGAAGTTATTCATGAAAATCACATTTTTTCGTCATGGTGGATCCAGATGGTGATTCGGATCACTCCCAAAATCTAATCATAATTGTTCCTTGTCCAAATCTGGATATTTCCTGAAAATGTCATTGAAAGTCATCCATAACTTTTTGAGTTATGTTGCTAACAGAGAAACAAACAAACTAACAAACAAACAGATGCAAGCAATCACAGAAGAGCTAATGAACAGGACATTAAGGTGATGAGACAGTTTGTGTATGAAATACTAATTAAAGCATGCGGAATATGAAATTAGCCAGTCATCAACTGACAAAAAGACATTTTTATTGAAGAACAGCCAATTTAGATGCATCATCTCAGTCAAAGGCAGATAAAAACACAAACATAATTTAACATCTAATGTGGTTTTACTCTTGCTTTCTAATTATTTTATGTGTGAAATATCTCTTTCTCTTTTGTCCTGATTTTTTCAAACTTTTAGCACTTTATTGTATTATTTTAAAGTTTTTGAATCTGGTTTAATGGGTTTTAATTGCCATTAGCAATTTGTGTGTCATCATGGACATTTCTATCAAAACAAGTTTAACCAGGGATACGAATAAAATGACCTGAACCTGGACAAAGACATGACAGTTCAATAAAAACCAAGCCAAAAACAAACAAACTCCATCTATTTTTACTAATGGGATTTTTTACTTTTTTTAAGCAAAATCTACATAAAGTGTGTTTTGAGTTTTAACTACAATACATTTCTATTTCAGTGGCTTTTTTCTTATTTTTCTCTTAAATAGCTTCTAAAGCGAGAGGGGCGACTTTTTAATAACCTTGATTTTTGTAACCAAACAGTAAAGTCAGACTTTTATCTGAGTTTATGTCGATCCTCTGCAGCTGTATCATGGTGAAAACAGGAACAGCTACATTAGAAATCAATTTAATTCTGGATATAAGGAGTTGGAGAGTAGGAGAAAATAGTTTGTGTTACTTCTGAACTAAGTTTATATTTTGTAGAGAGAGAATCAGACCCCTCCTGGGATTGGAGGCACAACAAGTGAAAAATTAACAACTGCACTTTTGGAACAAGCCCCAAAAAAGCAACCTGCTCTGCTAATATTGGCAAGCAACTTTCCCGAAAAAGAAGTCCAAAGGCGCTGATAATAAGAGGACCTGGCATCTCTCTGAAATTTCTCTGTCGAAATCATATCTTCTCTCCACTTTGACATGTTTTGGTAAGGGTTTGTTCCTCGTAGCAGCTCCTGTTTTGTAAAAACTGCAGCAGTAGTGCCCACCTACATCATTTTTTGATTGACGTAATGAACCGTATTGATGGTGATTGACAGGACGTTGGTCCAATCTGCTGTCAGATTAGTCTTTGTAAAGTTCCTCAAATAAAAGGTTAGAAATGAAGTCCAGTTTGTGTCTCATAGCCTTTCTTGTAGCTTTCAACAGTTTTCTGGTTTCAACAATATTTATTGTCAATGTATTTAATGCAGGATATGTTTTATTGAGTGCAGTTAGCTCCTTTACTATAAATAAAAACAGTTTTAGTCAAATTAAGTTAAGGCCTTTATTCCAGATTAAAAACAGAAAAACTTAAAAATGTAATAAATTTAAAAAGTGTATAAAAAAGTGCAAATAGTGCCAAACAGCCATTTTTCTCTTAAATTAAAGAGGTCCAAGCTGAGAACTAAAAGGCCAACACATCAAGTAAAAAAGTCCCATCTTTAGAAAACAGTTGGCTAAATAAAAAGTGTCTCTTTTTAGGAAAAAAACAAGTGCATACATAGCACCTACTAAATATTTTTCCTTTTTTTTCCCTTAAATTTTCTTAAACTCAGTAAAAGTGTAGATAATCTTTATAAGATTTGCTTTTAGTTTTGTATCCAAGCCTTTTGTATATTTTATATTTTATGTCTTTTATAGGTAGAACAATACATGCTGCTATTTTTTATACCTAAGTCTATTTTTATTCTATTAATGCTGTCCACTTTGCTGCTGTAATACTGTAAATGTCCCTGTGTGGGACGAATAAAGGTTTATTCAATTCTATGTATAAATTCTGACTAAATAAGAGAGGTCACAGCCTAAAACAAAAGAAGACCTACACTTCCAGTGAAAAAGTCAACATCTTCATAAAATACAAGAAATTAACTCTTAAAAGTAAAATCATCTGTCATCGGTAACTGCTTTACTGCTCTACTGTTGTAATGTAATGTAACAAAGTGATAAGAAGATAAATATTTTATCTGCACAGGTTCTAGATTTTGCTCTCTTTTTCAGACTGTCCTTAACTTTCTCTCTTTTCTCTTTATTTCTCACAAAAACAGTGCTACACAGTGTTGCTAAGACTTGCAAAATGTAAAAATTCAGAAGCAAACTAGTGCTAAAAACTGTAGATCTGAAACAATGAAAATAACTCGAATAAATGATCTACTTGATTCGTAAACAATTAGAAAAAGAACAGGATCAGCCCCGTGGAGAGTGCAGCGCCACTACAGCGCAAAAGCTCTCAGTATTTCCTACACAGGTCAGTCACAAAGCCTGCAGGTGACGAGGGTCTCATGTTTTTGCACAGGCAGTTTATTCATCATTACTGCCTCCTGTTTGCTGTTTGTGGCTACTGTGGCAACACGATAGCAGCGGGAAAATCACCTCCGCTAAATGTCTCTTTGTGTCTCATTCCTCTTTAGTGCCTCATTAAACAACCTTGTAAGCTTCAGAAAACAAAAGAACATGTATTTAGGAGCACTCAGGGCATGATGGGTTTGTGATCAGACCACAGTAGCTGTTTTAGCGCTAGCTGGAGGTCCGCTATTTGGTGATGCCTGCTCTATAGACTCTTTCTCAGAAGGACTAGTGATTATTGAAAAATCCATCTGGTTAGTCAGGCTTCCAAATTATGCTTAATAAGTGACTTCCTGACTATAAATTGTCTGTTTTTGTGAGTGTGTGGATGCTCCAGTCCGGCGTGTACCCTGCCTCATCTGGGACAGGCTCCAGGCCCCGTATGATCCGTGTTGGATGATGGATGGATGAAGGTCATGCATCATGGTGGCCCAGTTCTTCTGTCCTTAACTATGAGCCACCATCCGGCTGATTGGGTTCATATTTCATAAGGAGGGTGATGCACTAAATTTTCATTTATATGAGCATTTCTTGGGTGCCAGTGTGGCGTAGTGATAGCATCTGTGCATGTTTTGGGGCCTTGGCTTCATGCAGGCGGCCTGGGTTAAGTCCAGCTCGAGGCCCATTTGCAGCCTCTTTCTGAGTCTGTATGTTGTTGTTCTACACTGTGAAAGGGTTATTGTAAAATTTACAGTAATTTACTAGCAACAAGATGCCAGTAAATTACTGTAAATGTCTGTACAGTAGCATTACTCTATTTAAATTAACAGGAATATTACTGTAATTTACATAAATTGCTTTAGTCCTGTATTTTCATTTAAGGAATCACTAGTCTTTCAATTTACAGCATTACTACTGTGTTATCAAAAAACTGCATCCGTACTGTTTTTCCATTTACACTATCAAGATCTACGACTCTTTTATGCATTTTAAATAACAGTGAACTTCCTGTATTTTAGTCATATAGTGATATCTAACTATTTTACTGACCATTTTTATGGTAAATCTGTAAATTTGACAAAAATCTGAGTGTTTCCACAATATTTTGCGTCTTGTCAGTCCAGGGTGCAAATATTTGGAACAGTCTTCCTTAATCAGCGAGGGACTGTCCAAGTCTCCAAACATTTAAGAAACAGCTGAAAATGTAGCTGAGAGAAATGCAGTTATGTGAGCATGTGTGACCTATAAGCTGCTCATGTTGGTGCAATAGGGATTTGTGCAATCGAAGTTGCATTTGCTAAATGTTTGATGGAGTCTGTGTGATGGGACGATGTGCAATATATATGTTTCAGGTTCTTTTTTACTTGTCTACTGTCCTTGGGTTTGTCCTACTGTATTTAGTCTGCATAGTGTGTTGTATGTTTATGTTACCATCAACCTGCCAGGGGGTCTGCAGATGGAAATTAGCCGAAGGCCACAATCTGGCATATTTACATTTGTAAAAATGTTTATTAATATGCGCTGCTCCCTTTTTAACGATGCTATGAGGAGTTTCTAAGTAATTAAAAAAAAAGTCTCACTTTTAGATATATGCCTGATGGAAATACACACTTTAAGATGAGTTTTATAGCATCAAAATAGGTTATCTATAAATGCTATTCCTTAGCTTCGCGGTCGGGTCGGACAGGGCTGGACTGGCCTGGATACTCAACTTCAGGAACAAGACAATTAAAACTAGAGCAAATTTATATTATTCAGACACGTCTTATGCTACGGCCACACCGGACGCGAATTGGCGTATTTAAACGCGTGTAGTGCCTGTGACGCACCTCGTGTAATGCCCGAGGCTGGACGCTGGACCATTTTGACAAGCTGAGGGGTGACGCGCGTCACTGCGCAGGCGCAGTAGAGAGCCGGAGCCAGTCGGACTCAGTGATGAACCGTGCAGGCAAATCCAGCTGGAAATGAATATTTACAGAACTTACCTTCAAAACCTGTCTCCTCAGAGACTTTCACCCAAGCCTGCTCCTTTTTGTCATCGGGGGGGGGGGTCATTGTTGATTGGCTGCCGCGCCACAGCGTCACGCGAATTTGTGTCTAAAGTTCAATATTTTCAACTCTAGCATATAGGCGTTTGACGCCCCAAACGCCGGACACTCCATACGCACTGCGCCAAACGCGTCCAATTCGCCGCCCGGGGCGAATCTGCGTCCAAACGTGTCTTTGCATTGACTTTGTATGTAATCTCAACGCACGTCTTTGCCATTTCGCGTCCGGTGTGGCCGTAGCATTAGAGCACCGGGCTGTAAGTAGCGATATATAGCTGGATACAAAACTACAATACTAAGTTTTCCAAAAATTGCTTGTTGTCACACATCAAAAACTACCACTACGTAACTAGAAAGAGACACATTACCTCATCGTTTTGCATCCTGTAAGTTGTTGAAAAAAGAAGTTGTAGGTAGCTGTTAAGGTTACAAAAAACAGTTAGTGTACCATCAATAAAGGCAAAAAATGTCCTGAAAATGATCTTCAAAAAATGTCATTATTTCTTGCATCATTTGTAAAGATAGTGATAATAATAAATCAGCACATAAACAGTAACGATTTAAGGCTGAAACACTAATAAACTAAATTTTACCTTTAATATAAAAGTACATGTTTGGTGGTATGAACACTCAAACACACTTTATCATAAGCACTTCCCTCATCCCTGCAGTATCATCCGTCCTGTCTGATCTCAGGCCGAACACCATCCCTCAGTGATGGAGCTGAAATGTAAGTCCGGTGTGTTTGGCTGTTTGACGTCATGTCCAAGGTCAGGGTCTGCAGATGATCCGCTTTACAGGATCCAGCTGGCTCTGATACCCATCTCCCCTCCGACGAGCCCGGCTCAACTCCAACCTTAATCGCCTTGTTCGCTTTGAAAAGCTCTCAAAATGGGAGAACTAATTAACTCTGCCCAACAACAGCACAGAGGAGGGAGGAAATGCACTGGTGGAGATGTTTGCTTTTTTCATTTACAAGCAAGAAAAAATACCAGTCCTCAAACAGTGTGTGAAATCAGGTTTGACACAAAGTTTGTAAAGTTTCTACCAGAAAACTTTAACTGTCCAACATCAGGAGGTGTTGGCATCAAAAGTCAGCCTCTGAGTTCGGGATGTACATTTGGATTTGTTAGCTTGACTAAAGTACAAAATGTAAATCACTGAAAATAACTAAACACAGCTGCCTCCAAACCTCGTGCACGTAATTTAGCTCACAATATCAGATTATCCACAGACTTGTTTCTAAACCAAAGCACAGACATTTATGGCGACTCACTCTGTTTTCATCAGCTGCTTCATCATCTAAAGATAATCAGTCTGAGCTGATCTTAAAGGTGCTATGAGGAAAATCTATTTCTTGCGACATAAAGACTCTGCTACCCATGAGCACGTGCCGTGACTGTCGTAAAGACGTGACCCAAGCCAAAGTGTGTGTTTGTTGAGATGCTAATGAATGCAGCTCAGACCTTCCTCAGAACTCTGCATTGCTGTACAGCTTCTTTTTTCAACAACTTACAGGATGCAAAGCCACGAGGTAATGTATCTCTTTCTAGTTACGTAGCGGTAGTTTTTGATGTGTGACAACAAGCAATTTTTGGAAAACTTAGTATAGGAGCTTTGTAGCCGGCTATATATGTCTATTTACAGCCCGGTGCTCTAAGACGTGTCTGAATAATATAAATTTGCTCTAGTTTTAATTGTCTTGTTCCTGAAGTTGAGTATCCAGGCCAGTCCAGCCCTGTCCTGTCTGACCTGACAGCGAAGCTAAGGAATAGCATTTATAGATAACCTATTTTGATGCTATAAAACTCATCTTAAAGTGTGTATTTCCATCAGGCATATATCTAAAAGTGAGACTTTTTTTTAATTACTTAGAAACTCCTCATAGCATCTTTAATTATCTACTGATTGTGGGTAAAAACTTATTCTGCCATGAAAAGGAAATCTTTTTCAGGGACATCCCTGCTTATCAGAACCAGTCAGAATTTGTATTTTTTTCCAAGTATATTTGCACATACAAGGAGTTTGACTTTCCCCAAATTGGTGATAAAAAGAATCAACATATAACTAGAAAAAGAATAAAGAGACAGGATAAAATAAAGAATAAAACAGCAGATTTAATGAGGTATACATCTATGATGCATACAGAAGATGCAGTGTATTTGTTTAAAAATAACAGTAAATAAAAAAGGTATTGGATAAAATTTGTAAGGATGACAGTATGTTTATGGGAGGAGGCTGAAAGTGAGACAGTGATTGAGATTCAGAATATTTATTGTTCCCTTTGGTACAAAAAACAACAGAAATCAAGACAAAGTGACAGCAGTGCTAAGACTAAAAAAAAAAAGACAGCCCTGAGATAAAAAGCAAGATGAGTTAAAACAGCGGTGGGTAAAAAAGGCCAAAAAATATGTCAAACCAAGATAAAAGATAAAGATGTGTCATTCATTAAGACAAGATGAAAGAAACTGTACAAGCAATAAATAAATTAATGAGGTTATGTTGCAGTGAAGACACTCGTGTAACAACAGTGTGGCTTCAGAGTGAATAAGTGCAGGGACTAGACTGACCTGCTGCAGTCCACGCCTGTCTCCACTGAACAGGGACTAGACTGACCTGCTGCAGTCCACACCTGTCTCCTCTGAACAGGGACTAGACTGACCTGCTGCAGTCCACACCTGTCTCCTCTGAACAGGGACTAGACTGACCTGCTGCAGTCCACACCTGTCTCCTCTGAACAGGGACTAGACCGACCTGCCCCAGTGATCTATCACAGTGGTAAACACACCCCTGTCCAGATTTTTGGAATGTGTTGCAGGCATCAGTTAATTAAACTTTAATTGTATAGCTTGAGTCCATAACAAGTGTTATCTCAGGACACTTTACAACAGAGCTGAAGACAAACTTTTCATTAATGCAAACACATTCATGCATATTAACAAATCTAAATAAATATATCTGTATTCACAAATTAATCCATCCAGAGATGTTTCCATTCAGGCAGAGACAAAGAGACTAACATCACATTTGTCTGACCGCATCCCTCAGACTCTCTGTAGGCAGATCCTGTCTCCTGCCTCTCTGGTCGCCATATAACGCACACATTTCTCCATAGATGCTAAACAGGCGTTTGTGTAGCATGAGTGTGAAGCCGGCTCTGCTCTGATGCAGCCTGGTGGCTCCAGTGAGCCCGCTCCATCCCCTCATTACAGATTCATCCTGAACAGCTTGTTATTATCGCTGGCCTCTGGATGTGTGAATAGATTTACAAGCATTAGGGCTGGGCCATTGTGAGGGGCATGTGTGGAGGAGGTCCTGGCCCCTTTGTGTTCAACCAGGGCCCTCAAATCAGCTGCAGCCCCCCCAACCCTTCACCCTCCATCCCCCGGCCCCACCCATCACTCCAGGCCTGTGAACAAAAGCTTACAGAAACACACTGATGTTCTGCAGGATTCTGGGCATTACAGAACAGACGTGTGCTTTCAGCCACAGCAGCTGCAGAGGATCCTGCAGAGAAGAACTGAAACTGGACCACCATCAGCTCAATTAAAGGGGAATTTATGACTGCAGAATGGGAACAGTTACATGTGCTTTGAGGATCAGTGCAGAGGCAAAGAGTCAAGTGTCTGTATTTGAGCAGCTACTTGTCTAAAATAAATAAATATATTCTACGACATATCATCTTCTTAATTAAACTGTATCACCAGTACCCAACAGAACTGCCGGACTCACTGAAGTTAAAACCTTCACAACCTCTTCCAAGGTTGCTCACATATATCTGTTAAATCTATATTTACCATCATAATATGATTCATGATCTTGAAAACACACTTCGCAATCAGAATCTTGGATATTATTATTAGTTAGTTACTGAGCGAAAACGATTGTTTGCTCATGGTAGTTTTCTGGATTAACACCAAAATCTCATTATTATTTCAAAGTTGGGCCATTACCAACATCTCCTGAAAACGTCATTAAAATCAGTCCAGCAGCAATCTCTCTAACAAATGAACAGACAAACATACACCGACAGTGACATCACTTTCATGGTGGGGGTAATGATTTCAAATGTTTTTCAAACTTTATTCAATTAAAACACTACAGATACAAAATATTAAGTACCTAGACTATTTAACTTTATTTTTCTTATTGCACATATTCTTTCATTTTGTCTTAAATGCCTGCATCATGTTCCAAATCAGCTGGGACCGGAATCTTTGGAGGTAAACGATTTCTCATCCTTGTTGATGTTTAACTTCAGTGTCTCACCAGTCCCGGGTCTCTGTTGTTTGTCTTCATGATCATCTACATCTGTTCAGTGGAGACAGGCGTGGACTGCAGCGGGTCAGTCTAGGACCTGTTCAGTGGAGACAGGCGTGGACTGCAGCAGGTCAGTCTAGTACCTGTTCAGTGGAGACAGGCGTGGACTGCAGCAGGTCAATCTAGTACCTGTTCAGTGGAGGCAGGCATGGACTGCAGCAGGTCAGTCTAGTCCCTGTTAAGTGGAGACAGGCGTGGACTGCAGCAGGTCAGTCTAGTCCCTGTTCAGTAGAGAGAGGAGTGGACTGCAGCAGGTCAGTCTAGTACCTGTTCAGTGGAGACAGGTGTGGACTGCAGCGGGTCAGTCAAGTACCTGTTCAGTGGAGGCAGGCGTGGACTGCAGCGGGTCAGTCTAGTCCCTGTTCAGTGGAGGCAGGCGTGGACTGCAGCAGGTCAGTCTAGTACCTGTTCAGTGGAGGCAGGCGTGGACTGCAGCAGGTCAGTCTAGTCCCTGTTCAGTGGAGGCAGGCGTGGACTGCAGCAGGTCAGTCTAGTCCATGTTCAGTGGAGACAGGCGTGGACTGCAGCAGGTCAGTCTAGTACCTGTTCAGTGGAGGCAGGTGTGGACTGCAGCAGGTCAGTTTAGTCTCTGCTGTTGTAACTCGATCAGAATGTGTCTTCATATCCCTGATGACAGCATGTTGCTTCTAAACCTGTTTGTACCTTTTAGCATTAACAGAACCTTCACAGATGTGCTGGTTACCCATGCCATGGGCACTAACACCCCCATACCATTACAGATGCTGTCTTTTGGCCTTTGCTCTGATAACAGTCTGGATGGTCCTTTTCCTCTTTAGCCTGGAGGACACCACGTCCATGATGTCCAAAAATAGTCTGACATGTGGACTCAGACCACAGCAGACTTTCCCACTTGGCCTCAGTCCATCTCTTGTGTGTTTTTAAAGCCCATATCATCTCATCGGTCTCTTCTCCTGATGACTGCAGCTGACAGGGGGAAGAAGTCGGGGGGATTTTCCATCTATTCTTGTCTCAGGTTGTGGGCGGAGTCAGGGCCCGGTTGCCAGGGTTGACGGTTGCTCCCTCGCCGACGGGGGCCAGGCTGTCGGGTTCGAGTAGCCGTCTGGTGAACCGGCACGGCCCTCCTCGGTGAGCTGGCACGCGCCTGCGCAGCCGGCATGAGAGGGCATGACGAATCAGTGAAAGAAAACTCCACAAGGCCGAGGAGGGGAACACCTGAGACAGCGAGGGGAGGGGGGATATGCTGATGTGATGGAAACATACAGGCAGAGAGAGAAACTGACCCGACATCATCCTTAAATCAGCCCTCATCACTCGCATACACAGCTGTCAGAAGAATGACTTCAGTTAGGCGTTGATAGTTTTACTATTGTTTTGCATTTCAAAGTATTTTTTTAAAGTCTGTCCGGGAAACAACACTTCTCAGTCTGATGAAAGGTGAATCAATGAAGTCATAGAAGATGATGAACTTTAGATTTTTACATTTTTGTTTGTATAAAACAGCAAAAGGACAAACAATGATCCTCTGCTTATTTTAGTTGAAGTCTTTTGCCTAAAATATCTTTTAGTTCATGTAATAACTTAGTCACCTAAGCTGTTTTTACTTTAGTCTAGTTATAGTTGATGAAACTTTACAACATTTAAGTAGATGAAATCTACTGTAAATTTAGTCGACTAAACCTGGTAGAGCAACTCATCCCAGCATGAAAAAAAGGTTCATTTTGTTTAAGTCCTTCACCTTAAATGTCTTTTAATTTTGGTCTTAATTTAGTTATGTAAGTTTTGATTTTAGACTAGTTTAAGTTGATGAAACATTACAACATTTTAGTTGATGAAATCTGCTGTTAATTTAGTCGACTAAACCTGGCAGGCCAACTTATCACTCCACAACTTATCCCACCACAAAAAGGTTCATTTTGTTTAAGTCCTTCACCTTAAATGTCTTTTAATTTTGGTCTTAATTTAGTTATGTAAGTTTTGATTTTAGACTAGTTTAAGTTGATGAAACATTACAACATTTTAGTCGATGAAATCTGCTGTAAATTTAGTCGACTAAACCTGGCAGGCCAACTTATCACTCCACAAATTATCCCACCACAAAAAGGTTTATTTTGTTTAAGTCTTTCACCTCAAATATCTTTTAGTCATAATTTACTCATCAAAGTTGTTTTGATTTTAGTCGAGTTTAAGTTGATGAAATCTACTGTAAATTTAGTTGACTGAACCTGGCAGAGCAATTTATAGCTCCACAACTTATCCCACTCCAAAAAACCTTTTCTTTCAGTCTTTCATCTTTAATATTTCTAGTTTTATTCATAACCTAGCCATCTAAGTTGTTTTAATTTTAGTCTAGTTTTAGTTGATGAAACTTCATAACATTTCATTTGATGAAATCTCCTGTAAATTTAGTTGACTAAACCTGGCAGAGTACTGTAACTCATTGCTCCACAACCTATCCCACCAAAAAATAATTTATTTTGTTTCTGTCTTTCACCTAAAGTATTTTTTCCTTTATGTTAGAACTTATTCATCTAAGCTGTTTTGATTTTATTCTAGTTTTAGTTGATGAAACTTCACATTTTATTCAAAGACATCTGCTACTGTGTTGACGTGACCGAAATAAATAAATAAATCAAATCAAATCAAGAAATCTGCTGTAAATTTAGTTGACAAAACCTGGCAGAGCAACTTATCGGTGCACAATTTATCCCACCAAAAAAAAACAGTTTATTTTCTTTCAGTCTTTCACCTTAAATATCTTTAAGTTTTAGTCCTAACTTAGTCATCCAAGTTGTTTTATTTTAGTCTAGTTTTAGTTGATAAACCTTCACATTTTATTTGATGAAATCTACTGTAAATTTAGTCGACTAAACCTGGCAGAGCAACTTATCGCTCCACAACTTATCCTGCCACAAAGGTTTATTTTCTTTCAGTCTTTTACCTTAAATATCTTCTAGTTTTAGTCATAATGTAGTCGTAGTCTACGTTGTTTTGATTTTAGACTAGTTTAATTTGATAAAACATTACAACATTTTAGTCGATGAAATCTACTGTAAATTAATTTGCCTAAACCTGGCAGAGCAACTTATTGCTCTACAACTTATCCCGTCACAAAAAAAGGTTTATTTTGTTTAAGTCTTTCACCATAAATATCTTTTAGTTTTAGTCATAATTTAGTCCTCTAAGTTGTTTTGATTTTAGACTAGTTTTATTTGATGAAACATGACATTTTAGTCAATGAAATCTACAGTAATTTCGGTCGACTAAACCTGGCAGAGCAACTTATCACTCCACAACTTATCCTGCCACAAAAAAGGTTTATTTTGCTTCAGTCTTTCACCTTAAATATCTTTAGTTTTAGTCATAACTTAGTCATCTATGTTGTTTTGATGTAAGTCTAGTATTATTTGATGAAACATCACATTTTAGTCGATGAAATCTGCTGTAAATTTAGGCGACAAAACCTGGCAGAGCAACTTATCAGTCCACAACTTATCCCACCACAAAAAAGTTTATATTCTTTCAGTCTTTCACCTCAAATATCTTTTAGTTTATTTCATAACCTTGTCATCTAATCTGTTTTGATTTTAGTCTAGTTTAAGTTGATTAAAATTTACAACATTTTAGTTGATGAAATCTACTCTAAATTTATTCGACTAAACCTGGCAGAACAACTTATTGTTCCACAACTTATTCCACCAAAAAAGAAAATATTGTTTCAGTCTCTACCTTAAATATCTTCTAGTTTAAGTCTTAATTTGGTCATCAAAGCTGTTTTGATTTTAGACTATTTTAAGTTGATGAAACTTCACATTTTATTCAATGAAATCCTGTGCAAATTTAGTCAACTAAACCTGACAGAGCAACTAATCGCTCCACAACCTATCCCACCCAAAAAAATAATAATTGTTCCAGTCTTTACCTTTGATATCTTCTAGTTTAAGTCTTCATTTGGTCATCCAAGCTGTTTTGATTTTAGACTAGTTTTAGTTAATGAATCTTCACAACACTTTAGCCGATGAAATCTCTGGTAAATTTTGTGGACTAAGCCTGGCAGAACAACTTATCGCTCCACAACTTATCCCACCACAAAAAAAGGTTATTTTGTTCCAGTGTTTCACCTTAAATATCTTTTAGTTTTAGTCATAACTTAGTCATCTACGTTGTTACGATTTTAGACTAGTTTCAGTTGACAAAACTTCACAACATTGTAAATGTAGTTGACTAAAATCTGAAGTGTAAAGGGTAAGGCATTTTTATGTTTCCTTGAATTTCTGAACTCATATTTCCTCTCAGATAAAATCAAACATCTACTAAGCCTTTATTGAATGTCAGTAAAGTCTGAATGTCTAAATGAACAGAAACAAATGTTCCTTTGTGTGAAATGCAGTCACCTTTATTTAGGCTACCTGGCAGAGCATCTCAGATACAATACCAGAACTGACAACAAACAGTGAACCTGCTCTACATAAATATATAAATTCATAAAGAGAGCAGCTCTGATTGGATCACTCCACAACTTATCTCACCAACACCAAGCTAAGGCAGCTCATTGGATGTTCCTCTGAACTCATCCAACCTTTAACACAACCAAAGTTGCTGTGATTGGATAGATTCCTAACTTGTTTCTTACTTCCTACATGACCATATTAGGTCTGATTGGATTAAGTCTGTCAGACATTTTAGTCTAGTTTTGTTGATGAAAATGTCAGTTAGTTTGAGTGTTTGTCCATGTGCTCTTGTTTTTATTACAAAGTAGTTACTGTCTAGTTTTTATCAGGAGAAAAAAGCTTGTTGAAGAAACTATGACGAAAATAATTGGTCAACAAAATCAACACAGCTTTACTGGTCCTCCCGCTGACCCACTTCTTTCTTACTTCGCATGGAAAGCGGTCACCCAGGTCACTTCTCAGCTGACAGGAGTGGCACCTGGTGCGGATTTCTGCTGCTGTAGCCCATCTGCTTCAAGACTGTAATGAGTGGTTATTCTAGTCCCTGCTGCCTTTCTATCAGATCCATCCAGAAGGCTTTTTTGGCTGCTGGTGCTAACTCGATATTTTCTGTTTTTTTGACCATTTTCTGTAAACTCTAGAGATGGTTGAATGTGAAAATCCCATCATTCTGATGCTCGGTTTGAACTGTGCAGGTGACCACGACTGCACGTTTGACTGCTTTAAGTGTTTGCCATGTGATTGTCTGATTAGCAGCTGATCAGGCTGACTGCTTAATTTGAGATTACCTATTTCTCTGCAGAAATTCATATCCCTTAATATACTTTTGCTTTGTGCTTTTATTAAGTTCTAATGTGATCATTGGGTTTTATTGCTTAAATATTAAAGACTTTTCTGTATAGTTTCATTTTCAAAGAGCGAGCTGTGGCATGGCGCTCCTTTCTTCGTCCATCCTGTGTTTTGTCTGTCGGCTGCGCTGAAAGCATCAGGATGAGCTGGAGGTCGTCACAGAGCATTACCTCTTCATTTTAACCACGTACAGAATTACACCATTTCACCATAATTATATAAAAAGCCTAAATGAGGCCTCCACAAACCCCATTTTCAGAAAATTGACGCCCACTCCAAACAAAACGATCGCCGGCATTAAACTGAAACGCATCAGAATGAGTCATCCTAATAGCTCTGTTAGAAAAAAGAGAGAAAGCTCGAGCGCGGAGGCATTCAGTTTAAAAATAACGCAGCATTTACAAAACAGTAGTCCCCAAATGCGGCGTGTTGGAGGGGTAATTGATTTAAAACTGACCCGGTCCTTGATCTCCATAGAAACGGAGCTTTTCACGTTCGGTTTGAGAGAAGCGAGCCGCTGATGGACGAGCGGACGGTTCGTTTCACGCACACACAGACGAGTATTGATCAGACACTGGAGAACTCGAGTCCATCCATCTGCCTGAAGTCCTGAAGGAAACCTTAGAGGAGGGGACGCTGCGAAGGTCTGTTTACTATCTGTCATGTCGCCCCGCAAATCAGCTGCTCATGTGGCCGTTCATGACCTCTGACCTGAGGAGAATAGAGCAGATTCATGAGCAGAGATCGTGCTTTCGAGAAACATGCTGGTTCTTGTAAAGGAACTTTTACTTCTATTATTATTGTTAAGAAAATAAGTCTGGCACAAACTCCTAAAGGGATTATCAAGTTAGCGCGTTTTAACCCAAATTCACCCAGTATTGGATAAAGACTTTAAAATCTTAGTTGAAACAGCGAGAGTGCACTTTAAGTTAGGCTGACCATATTCTGAAAACCCAAAAAGCTGGCCCTCAGCAGCATGTGTTACAGCCTGCACGCTCAATACCTGGACAGGTAGGTACACTGGAATAATGTCAGTGGTCCAGTGCAGTGCTTTGTTATAATTATTAACCCTTTTACGAGTATGAATGAAAACGGCCACCTGGTCTTTTTTGTTCTTTTTTGGGGGGGGGGGGGCAATAAATGTATCATAAAATGCCCTTCGAGTAAGCTATTTTGTACCTTTTTACTGGTAAAAATGAAACATTCTGGCAAGTATTTGTCATTTGTAGATGCTTAAAACAGTGTGTAATTACATGAAAAGAAAAAAAAGAAATTTGAATTTTCAACAGGTTCATATTTTATTTTATTTAATTCATTCTTCAATTTCTATCAACTCTGCAAGTCAAGACTGTCCTTTTTGTGTCCAATAAAACATTTTTTTCAAACAAGCCAGCGCCTGACTGTCCCCAGCATTGCTACAGTAGCTTGGCTTGGTCTGCCACCGGCTTGAAAACACACAGCCTCTTGTCTGTTTGTCCTCAATATCGTTCTCTTTAAGTTCAGTTCAGTTCAGAGTTTTAATGTCCATCCTGGGGGGATTTGGTCTGCAGTGACAGCATGTCCAACAACAACAAAAAATGAATAAATCAACATTGACACAAAACAACATCTTGATGTACAACTCAGCCAAACTTTCTTTATACTTTATTCATATTCAGATCCCCATTAGGTTCCACTGTCGTGGTTGCTAATCTTCCTGGGGTCCACATAAAACATCACAACATAAACAACAAACAATTATCATACAAACAAAAACTGACACTCATCAGTGTAAATCTAAGTAACATCAATAACAAAGCAAAAAAACAAAATAAACATTGATTATTCTAGTTGTTCTAATTGTGTGGTTTCTCTCATTAATATTTGTTTAATAGATCGTTTGAATAACTATTTTCTTTTGTGGCTCAGCATGCCCTGCTGAGATGGAGAAAACAATGAAGGAAGTCATGATTGAAAAGTTGATCAGATCTGTTATAAAGCATCAATCAATCAATCAAACTTTATTTATACAGCACTTTTCTACAACTTATAGAACTCAAAGTGCAATACTGAAATACGGACAGGTCAACCCTGCAGAGGTAAATGAAGAAGAAGGATGTTTAAACTTGCTTGTTTTAGGAAGTCTGAACTTGTAAAACTTTAAAGCTTACGAGTAAATGTAACTTTTCTAGAAGGAATAATAGTTTTCTTTCTGCCGAGATCTGATTTTGTTCCTGTTTGTTGTTCAAAGCTTTGCTGGCTCTCGTTTTACTTCACGTATCTAATTTTCCCAAAAAGTTGCAAAATGTGTCCATTTACGGCATAAAATTTTGAAATTACTCTAGATTGTTTAAGTTAGGTTTAAGACAATAAATGCTCGACACTTGACATGAACGATTCTGATGTAGTAAAAATAGACGTATCAACAGAGTTTAAAAGAGGTGAAGAAGTTGGTGAAAGGATTAAAATTGGTTGTATGTGTCAACTTAGTCCACGAAGACGAAGATTTATTGACCACCACTTGATTAACCTTTTAGTTAGGGGTGCAACAATACATGTATCTGTATTGAACCGTTGGATAGAGTGGCCTCGGTTCAGTACACCCTATGAACCGAACCGAGGCGCAATTTTGTATTTATTTATTTCATCAACCTTTGACGAGGTGCTATGTGCTGAAAGTTCAGTGAATCTGCGTTCGACTACTTCGGGCTGCATTGTCGAGCACAGATCCGCTGAGCTGCGCGCACCACCTCCCCTTTCATTCGGCCAAGCTGCTGAGACAGAAGAAGCTACATACGCTAGGGCGCTGCAACATGGAGAGTGCTTCACCTTCAGCTGAAATTGAAGACCCTCCACTATCGTTCAGATCTGGTGTTTGGGACTACTTTGGCTTCCGTGTTAAGTATGACCCTGATGGTAAGCGTGTCGTGGACAAAAACACAACAGTATGTAGGAAGTGCAACACAATGCTAAAACATAAAACAACAAACGCCGACATCATCCCGGAGTTAAAACAAGTGGAACCAGACAGAAACAACAAGCAGCACACATGCTACAGACTTTACCTGGGTCATTTAGACAGTCATTAGCACATGATTCAAAGAGGGCAAAGGAAATCGACCTGCCATAGCCATTCTTATCTTTACATGGTGATGTTTTTGTTTTTTATGATTGTAAGTATGCACCAAAGAATGTGCCTGGTTTAGCTGCAAGAGTTATATTTAATTTAATTTAATGAAAATGTACTCTGAGTTGAAACAAATGTTGGTTATTTTAATAAACCACAAGTTAAAAAGGCATTGGAATTCCTCATATTTGGTATCAAAAAAGTATCAAAACATGACAGAAACGTATCGAACCGAATCAAACCGTGAATTATGTGTATCGTTGCACCCTTACTTTTATTATCTCACTTAATCGATCTGCTAAATGATTCTGAGATCATGAATTTATGAATCTAAACTGTAAATAACATGGAGTCAGAGTCAAAACCCTTTGTGGAAATTTGAAACTTCATATTGTGGTCAGCTCCTGTAACATTAGCTGCCTTTCTCCTCCCTTAAATATAGATTTTTGAGGCCAGACTGTTGAGAAGGATCCCTCCTGTCACCGAACAATGACAGGCATCAGTAATTGAAACATTACGGCACCCCGGAGCTGTAGCTCGAGGGCCCGAGCTCTTTGGAGTGTGTGTGTGTGGGTGGTTGGGGACTTGAAGAGGGCGAGGCGCAGACCTGAATCAATAAGGGTCAGGGAGGAAGGTCCGTCTGAAGTCCCCATAAACTGACAGCGGTTTCAAAGGTTTGCTGGGTGACAGCTGAGGCCCTTTGCAGACAAGCTGCTGCAGGATTAACCCCCTCCGGCCGCTCAGTCGGACTACTTGTTTCATTGCCTAATGGAGCTGCAGGCCGGCGGATTACTGTGATGGCAGACCATGACGAGAAGTCTCAGACCTCAAAGATGATGTAAGGACAGGAGGTCCGCAGGCCTCTGACAGGTCATTATCCCCGAAGACCATCTGATTGTGGGAGGCGAGCATCTGTGCTCTCTAACCTTGAATTAGCCTGTCTTCTTCCAGCGTTGTGATACTGTAAACACAAGTAAAAAGAAGCTTCAAAAGCAGGGAGAAGATCCACCACGGGCGTTTTCAAGTGTCAGCGGGAGAGGTCAAAACACTCCAGGAAACCGCCGCTGCTTTGAGAAGCTAAAACGTCCTTGAAAAATTAAAGAAATAAGACATTCATGTGATGGCTAAAGTAGCGGGTGACTCACACTCGACCGCCTCTCAAGCAATGGCTGCTTAATTAGCCCCCATTGACGTGGCTGACCTTCCTGTAGCGTGCTGAAGAGGCCCGCGGTCACGCCGACCCTCCCTCAGAGAGATAATTGGTCTGTAAATATGGCGACATCCATGGGGGGCTCAGTGTGGGGCTGATATAAAGGCATGCAGACTCTCGAATGAACAGCACACATCCTCCTGCTGCAGTCGATACACCTGGATGTCGATGATCACCTGCAACGATCAAGAAGGACTTCACTGTAAATCAAAGAGTCGTCGGCATAACGATGAACCTACATGCTTTAATTTAGGAGAGACTGGTAGTAAAACAGATTTAGAGCTGGGAAAGTTATACCTGAAGGAGCAGATAGGACTATATAATTGTATTTCCAGTGATTAAGCCCTATGACTTCCTGGAACTGATTGTTAGTATTATCTGTAACGATACCTTTAGGAAGACCATGTTCTGTTCTTGTTCTGTCATCGATAATAACTTTTCATGCTTGGTATTCTGGCACGCCTAAATACATCTTGAAATACCATTTTTTGATTTGGTAGATAATAGCATGTGTATATTTTCCTTTGGTTTCTTACATTTTATTATTATTATTATTATTGTTATTATTATTATTATAATTATAATTATTATTATTATTATTATTATTATATTGTTTTATTTATTTTAATTTTTCTTTTATTATTATTATTATTATTATTTAACTTACTTAATTTTTTATTTTTTTTCATTATTATTATTATTTAATTATTGTTTTATTTATTTTAATTTCTCTTTTATTACTATTATTATTATTATTTTACTTACTTTATTTATTTATTTTAATTTTTCTTTTATTATTATTATTATTATTATTATTATTATTATTATTATTATTATTATTATTAGTTTAATTATTTTCATTATTCTCTTTTCTATCTATTTACTCCTGTGGTTATTTTAAGTATCACTATGTGTTAATATTATATAGTACTATGACGGTAAGGATAAAAAATTACTGTCATAAACTTTTATTATCATAACCGTTTTTACTCAACTCTTTTTACTTTATTATTTTATTTTGGTAGTTTATTTTTATTTATTATTATAGCTATTGCTATATTTTTAATTGATGTATTATTACTTTTTAAAATGGGTTTATTATTTCTTTTCCACTTATTTATTTTTATGTTTTTTTCTTTTTTTTCGGGGTGTCCTATGTCCTTTTCATTGTAACAAATGAAAAAAATTAAGTGCCAAAAATTAAATACAAAAGAGTGTTTGACAAAAAAGGGCTGGGAAAATGAGTTTTGAAAACCTGCCACTCTGAACCCTGGTTTCAAAAGTTTGCGGATTCAAGCACTCCGTATACTGTTTGCATGTAAACAGGAGGCCAAACGCAATAAAAACTTTTTGGATTTGGCCATATTCAATCTCATGTAAACGGCCTTTTTAAACCAGAATCCAGAGTAAAAAGCTTTGAAAATTTTTTCATATCTGTTTCCATCTGAATGAATAAACGCATATTTTATTTTGGTTACGATATACATTACAGAACTTTAATTACATACAATATTTTCTGAAGAAGAAAAAAGTCCAAAGTGCAAATAGTGCGTATCACCATTTCCCTGTTATCAACGGTGATACGCACCATACTGTCAGATAAAGGTAGCACCAAGGCACAACAACAACAGCAATGGCGGACTGCAGAGTTTGTTATCGTTCCTCAAACAAAATGTGGATTTGCTGATTCAATACTCTGACCAGTGGAGACACATTTGTTATATTCAGCAAGGACACGACAAACTTACATCTCCAACTAGTATTTTAAGTCATTCTTGCAGATCTGTGTGGAAGTGGAGCACTTTTGGAAATGCAAAGAAAAAACTTTTCAGTTTCTGGTGTCAATGTGTAAATGGGCCCTTAGTCTCTGGGTTCAATCATTTATGGATGTTATTTATCTTGGATTGTCATATGTCTGAAAAAAATGCAGCCTCTTAAACTAATCTACAAAGCTGGAGAACTACAAAAGATCTTCTAAAGGAACTTTTGTTTAATTTTCTCTCTTCGATCACAGTATCTTTAACGAATTGTACAAAATGGGAACACATGGTTTGGATGTACGATATGTGCAAAGCAGATCGACCAGAAACAAAAACAAAAATTTCAAAATACAGAACAGTGAAAACATTATGGTCTTTATCTTGTGCTTTAAGCTGCATACAGCTGTGCAGCACGTTAAATTCTCTTACAGTGGGGCTACATTTTAGGATTTACAGGTAGAAACTTTAACACTCTTGACAGGAGACTTGATAAAACTCTTTATAAACCAACTACGGTCACTTTAACATGTAAAGTTCTGCAGACTCAAAGCTGATCAAAAATTCAGTTACTATAATTATTTTGAAAATTAAAGCCCAAAGATGCAGGGCACTCAGCAGAGTCATCACTCGGATGCCTCCATGTGGGTTATCGGTTATATTCGGCGGGTAATTTCACCATCTCCTCCTCACAAACAGAGCAGTAAAAGTTTGCAGCGCCGGTCCCGTCCCAGATGGCTCGGAGCTGAGATACGGCCTAATCTAATTTCCACCTCCATTAGCAGAATAAGTGAGCAGATTAAATTTTCATCTGCATGCAGGGTTTAGGATATTAAGAAGCTGCTGTAACAGAGATGAGGCCTGATTTCTGTTTAATGTGATTGTGAGGCGCACGTTTCTCATGGATGAGGCTCACTGACGGTGAAAATTGGGAATTTTTCATATTTTCTTTTTATTAAATGTTCTGGAGTAAAAGTTTTGCCCAGTTACGAGTGAGATGAGAAAATTTCTAAACTTCTAAATGCATCTTCAGCCGGGAGTGTTTTTGTTAGGCTTTAGTCATATAACATGAAGAATAATGTGTTTTAATATCTGTTAATGGTCATAGTTAGGCAGAAGAAATAAATATAGGGCTGAAAGATTTACCGTTTTCAGACCAAAATGGCAATTTTCGACAACGCATTCATGTGATCACCATAACTGCAATGTTTTACAGCCCTCCTGCCTGACCCAGAATCTGTTGTCAATTATTTTACACAAAGTATTTTACAAACTTGCAGCAATTTGCATTTACAGAAGTGCTGGTAAGCAACAACTCAAAGCCTCTGCTTGGGAGTAGAATCGGTATAGAAGAGTATTACTGTGGGATTCCACTGGATGCGTATCCGGTCCTTCTCCACTCTGCGCCGTCATCTGACGCGCGTCAACTCTCACTGGATGCGTCTGCGGAAGCATTGCGGCTCCGCCTTGCAGCGGGTCAACGAGCTCACAAAGTATTTTGTGGTTTTGCACCTCCAAAATCAAAAGCTCCTCATCCATGGTGAAGTGGGGTGAGACTGAACTTTTGACACCAGGTCTGTCTCCGCCCTAAATGACGTTTTCCAGGTACATTCCTTTCCGTTGTTGACATGGTTTATTTTATTTTGAAAAATCTACGGATATTTTATTTTGTGTTTGTGCTCAACTTCCTGTCCCGCACGATATTCTGTGTGCTAAATTGCTGCGCCGTGGTCCGGCATCCTGCAAAAATAGAAGCTCTGCCGTGCCGGAGCCATGCCGCAGCTGGTGGAAGTACACGCATTGCTTATAATTGAAACGGATCGGCTCCGCTGCCACAGCGGAGCGGAGACGGCCCGGATACGCATGCAGTGGAATTTGGGCTTTAGGGCCATGCTAGATGGAGAAATAATTTTAAGGAAGTCGACATTAAAGTAGAAATTTGGGAGTAAAAGTTGAAATGAAGAATAAAGTTGAATAGCAATGTCATGATAAAAGTCGAAATGTCAAAAAAAAAGGAATTTTACTAAAACTGTTAAGTGAAAGTGTTGAGAATAAAGTCAAAATACAATGTATGTCGACTTCATTTTGGACATATTGACTTTATTCTTGACATGAGCCCTGTTTCTACCAAGTAGTCCAGTTTGGATTGGCACAGTGTGGATCGGCACAGTTTGGCTCAGGCCGGATCAGTAAAGCCTGATCCTGTTTACGTTTCCACAGCCAACTGAATCCTACTCAGTAGGCGGCGTATAAGCCGGATGCAGATAGCATGACGTCATAGCAGCGCAACACCGTGTACCCGGCTATTAAATACAAACGCGACACAGTAAACAAAGAGCAACGATGGAAGACATCCAGCAGTTATTCTTTTCTGTGATCAGCATGTGGCTTTTTGTTACGAAGCACAACCAAGCTTTGTTTCAGCGATGGCTGTGTGCCGCGAGAGTTATCTTCACGAAGACGAGTGGAGATTTAAACATGGTGAGGTTATGTGTTGTTCAGCTGTCACACAGGAAGTGACGTCTCCTTTGACCAATCAGCAGACTGCAGTGTTTCTAGCTCCACCTTCTGGGGTCGGATCAGTATGCTTGGCACCCCAACAGAAGGGTCCCAAAAAGTAGGACGGAACGGTTCACTTATGAGGGGTCCTGTCCCAGTTTTAGGCTATGGAAACGCCACAAATGTCCCTTTTCCACTAGCACGCCTTGGCCCTACTCTACCCGGCTCTACTCGATTTGCAGCGTGTTTCCACTAGCCTGGTACCTCCTAAAACAAGCTAGTTTTAGTACCTACTCCGCTCTGGTTCCAAGTGAGCTGAATCGATACTAAAAGATGACTGCCGGCTACTGATTGGTCAGACAATGTCGTCATCGATGAGTCATGAGTGCGACGACCTAGCATGCTAGCAGTAGCTACGATTAGCTTACCCTCATACGTCTTTTCTTTGCAGCTGGATTGCTCTCATCCTCGGCTTCATTCTGTTGTATAGCTTCCAAAACTCTCCTGTGCTTCTCAAGGGGTATTTCTTCTTACCACCTGCAGCCTTCTTCTGCTTTCCTTTTTTACTCTGTTTGTGACAAAAAGCCACAGATTGTTGTGTCGCACTCAAAATGACACCACCGCAGTGCAACTCAGCTGTTTTCAGCTACACTGCATCCCGTTGGGCAGGCGACTGGGGCTAATGGAAAAGCAACACAAGGCGAGTAGAGTAGAGCCGGGTAGAGTCCAGTAGAGTAGAGTAGGGCTGATGGAAAAGGGCCAAAAAAGCGAGTCGTACCGAGACGAATGAGCTGAAGCCTCTGGTGGAAATGGGGCTATTGGTGATCTTCAGCTGAATGAGGTTGGTGACCATCTCAGCATCATAATATTCAATCTTGAGCTCCAGGGCTCACTAGCAGACTCTTGATTCAAGCTGCAGGAGTTCAGAGGAGTAACTGGTGCAAAAGTTGAAGTTTGCATCACCTTTAAATCCCTGTTCTTCTCTGATTAGGCTGAACTCACACTCTTGAATCAGGTGGTGTGTTTGTGATCCTGCAGAGCCCTGATCAGCCTCCACCCTGTCTGGGCATGCCAACACCCGGGCGTCTAGTTAAGCGTTCAGGAGGGAGCTGCAGGAACAGAGCACGGAGCGGCGGTGGCGGCGTGGGGGGCCAGACCCTCCCCGCCGCATTAACAAAGCACATAACAGCACACAGCAGAGCCCGGCGCTCACACAAAGCTGTTTGTGTGATCATTAGAGAGCAGAGAGAGGCTTCTCCCTGAGGTTCAGCACAATACAGCAGCACACCGGGCGGAGGAAGGAGTGTCTGCTCCAGCAGGCAGCTAATGAAGGCTGAGACGACCTGTGGAGGAGCCGTAATTGAACCTCGGGGACATTCTCTCACTCTACATCAGCATCCTCTGCTCCTCCAGGTGCTGCTGCCACTCACGGCTGTTTGTGCCGGGAACAAAACCATGGTGTTGTTTATGGGGAGGAGATTCGGCCTCGCTGGAAAAGTATGGCATACGAGCTGTGCAGTGGTAATTTTAAATCTGATTAGATCCACTTTTTGTAATACTGGTTAAAATGGTCTTAATGACCCGATGGCAATCAATTCACAACGTGTTCTTAAAATAGAGCGAAAAATATCTGCTATCGACAGCAGGAGTAAAACTGGGAAAACACCAACCAATCACATCTTTGTAGCCCACATTTTTAAACCAATCAAATCCCGTCACCATTCTGCCCGCCACCTGCTTTTACATTTTTCCGGCGTGCACAGACTCTGGCTTTGTCCGCAATGGCATACTAACGTCCTACTCATACTAAGTGTGACGTCAAAATGAGTATGTAGTGCGTTCACATTAGATAGTATGAAAAGATTCAGTGTGTCAGAAATACCCAGATGTATACTATATAGGAAAACATTTAATTATGCGAGGTGGGCATACTAATCACACTCAAACACCTCATAATGGATTGCAAGCCCCATAATGCATTGTGCCATGCAAGACCGGCCAGCATTCAGCTAAAAATCAGCCACTAGCAAACTTCCCGTTTTCAAAATAAAAGCTTCTTTTATTATCTCCTTTTAATTCTTTAACGCTTTTGTAAATTGGGCTCTTGTTTTGGAGCCGACCAAGATTCTTCGATAGCATAATGGCGCGCAGAGCAGAATTTCCGAAATGCCGAAATGAAATTTGTACCCATGCGTTTTATGGCTCAAATGACCGCATTTTGGTATTCTACGTGGTGACATTCTCGCCTAAAATGGTCTCTGAACTTTCAAATGTGGCGAATCAAACAAACTGTAGCTGATGCATTAGTTTTTCACTCTCAATCTTCTCTTATTTTATATGTATTTATCAAATTTAATTTACATTTTTATTATTTGTAAATTAAATTTGACTTATTATTTTATTATTATTTATGACCTTTTCTGATTTATTTGCTTAATTTTTAAAGGCTCTTATCTATTTTATTTACTCTTATTTATTTGACTGTCTTTATTTGATATTTCAAGTTTTAGTTAATGAAATTTCACAACATTAAAGTCAACAAATTCAACTTTAAATTTAGTTCACTACAATATAAAGTGTGACGGGTAAGGCATTTTTTATGTTTCCTTAATGGTAAATGGGTTTTGTAAACTTTTTACCAAATTATAGCACTGTTAATTTTGACAGCACTATTTAATTTAGTATTTTGCCTAACATATCTTTTAGTTTTAGTCATAATTTACTCATCTGAATTATTTTCATTTTAGTTTAGTTTTTGAAATCTGCTGTAAATTTAGTCCACTAAAATCTGAAGTATAAAGGGTAAGGCATTTTTATGTTTCCTTGAATTTCTGAAGTCATGTTTTCCTCTTGGATAAAATCAAACATCTACAATACAATTACAATACCAGAACTGACAACAAACAGTGAACCTGCTCTACATGAATATATCAATTCATAAAGAGAGCAGCTCTGATTGGATCGCTCCACAACTTATTCCACCAACACCAATGGTTGTTTGTCTCTCTATTTGGCCCTGCGATTGACTGGCGACTAGTTTAGGGTGTTCCCCACCTCTCGCCCAATGACAGCTGGGATAGGCTCTAGCCCGCAACCCCGAAAAGGGGTAAGCGGTATAGAAAATGAACGAATGATATCAAAATATTAAGGAAAAGAAAAAAAAGGAATAAAGTGCATTCTAATTTACAATTAAAGCAAAGACCTCTTAAAGGCTGTTAATTCAAAGCTTTTCACATATTGTATAAGTGGCTCTAAGGTTTTTGATTGTATATTTTTAGCAGTGTTGGGAGCAATGGCGTTAGAAATAACAACTTGCCTCGCACAGTGTTGCCAGGTCCGCTTACTATAAGCGACTTTCAGCTTCTTCTTTTTCTAACTTGCATGTGTATATTGGGAGTTGTAGGCTGCAGTTTTTTGGGCTTGTTCCAATAAGGCAGTTTCTCATTTGGGCTTGTCGTGCCCCCAAACCATCAATATAAACCCAATTCAGAAGTTATTAAAATTATTTCATCCCGACCTAACACAACTTAAAAATTACAGTAAAAGGTGTTTCCACCTAAAATAAATCCTTATAACCAGATTGAAATTGATTTCTAATGTAGTTACTACTGTTTTCACCATAATAAAGCTGTAGATGATTAATATAAAACTTAGATAAAAGCCTGACATGTCTGCTTGGTTACAAAAATCAAGGTTAGACTGTTTAGCAATAACAGAGTTATAAATAACAGCAGCCCCTCCCCTCACTTCTGTATAAAGAAAAGGATGTTTAATCAGTAAATTAAGAGACAAAAGTGAAGAAATATGACTTTGAAATTGAAATGTAACATGGATAAAAATGAAAAAACACTTCATGTAGGTTTCTCTCTTTAAAATGCTTATTTAAATCGCAAAACCTGGCAACACAGCTAGCTGCAGCAACAGTGAGTCTGGAGCGTCTGTGGAGTTAAAACTGGAGTTTTCAGGATGGAAGTAAAAGAAGTAAAAGTCAAGAACACACATGTAAAGTGTCCATTATGTCCTAAAGCAAAGTGTTTGTCTGTTGTTAGTAAATCTAAAATCTAGAGACCAAAAACAGCGAGAACTCCGCTGATGATGTCAGAGCTGCTGCAGCAGGTAACAACAAGGAAGGACACAGAGACAGAGACACACAGTTCAAGAGGAAAAGAGTTTTCAGAAAAGGAACACATCAGTTACTTTACCTGGTAACTAATTACATTTATGAAGGAGTAATTCTGTCAGTAATTCAGTTACTTTTTTGAGGAAGTAACCAGTAACTATAACTAATTGCTTTTTTAAAGTAACGTGCCCAACACTGATTTTTACCCATGTAAAGCCTTCTTTTCTGCAGCCATACATTACCCTAGCTTCTGTGCCAGTTCTTCCTGTACAGGAGCAGAACGGATCTCTATCACTGTACCTAATGTTTATGATATTAGCATGAGCTTCATACAATCCTGCTTTGGAATGAACTATTCCTTTAAAAGTACCTATGCTGCTGGAACATTCTTAGAGACTGAGCGCGGAGCATCACTATTTCTGCTGGAGTTCAGCCTCCAGTCTGCAGAGAGCTCTCTGAAGCACCGCTGTCATACAAAGTGAGACCATGAATTAATTTCCTCTCCTGCCTCAGGACACACGTGAAGGCTTTTAATCAGAGAGTACAGGAGGAGACGCTCAGGAGAGGAGAGTGAAATAAAAGAATAACTTGAAATGCTCTCATCAGAGCTCAGATCTGCTGTCTGGAGCCCCTGCCTGTTTACAGACGGATGAATGAAATAGTTGCAGCTCTAATGCTCTTGAGCCGCTTCATCCTGCCGGTGCTCAGCTGCCTTTGAGGAGGATGTATCTCTAAAACGTCTCCCTCCATTTGACAGCCCGCCGGGAGAACAAAGGCTCAGCGCTAATGCACCTCGGATCAACCGCCCGCTTCTCCATCCACCGCAAGGTGCCAAGATGCACTCCCTTTCAGAGCCACCGGGGACCGCCTTCAAAAGCCTAATGCAAAGTGAGTCATCGCCGGCCCGGCTCGTGCTAAGACCCCTTTAATTCAGCCCCCTTTGGTTAATTATTCGCCATTGTGTTTTACCCATCTGAGCCCGCGTCAACAATCAAAAAATGAGTTGGAGCAGGACGGTTTGTGAAGGCACAGCAGCATGGAGAAATGTGGGCGGAGCTGAAGGGGGGGGGGGGGCGGCCATCTGTGACCCCTGCCCCCGCCCCAAAAGCCAGAAACACCAACGAGCTGCAGGTCCCATGTGGGCGAGCAGGTTCTGCCGGGTGTCACCCTCTTGTTGGTGTTTAGTTGTTGTTATTTATTAACAGAAGCAGGACGGGATGACTGGGGGGAGGGGGGAGGGGTGCAGGATGGGGGGGGGTGTTGGCCCGAACGTGGCGTCCAACAGAGAGGCGGTCCAGCCAGTGGACAGAGGGAGAGCGAGGACGGACCATCTGTGGGACAGACATGGTAGACGAGTTTCTGACGCTGCCAAGAAGTGATGGCACGGAGGAGGAACCCTGTCATGACCTGAACCACGTTTAGACCCCGAGCTCGAGGAGAGGAAACCAAACAGAAGGACCCAGAGGCATGAATTAATAAATCCCTAAAGAATGCTTTCCAAAATGTTATTTTGTACTTCAAACAAGTTCAAAATCATGTTTATTTGTTATTCACAATTGTATTTTAAAGGGACTATGAAGAGTTTCTAAGTCATTACAAAAAAGTCCCACTTTTAGATATATGCCTGATGGAAATACACACTTTAAGATGAGTTTTATAGCATCAAAATAGGTTATCTATAAATGCTATTCCTTAGCCTTCCCGGTCGGGTTGGACAGGGCTGGACTGGCCTGGATACTCAACTTCAGGAACAAGACAATTAAAACTAGAGCAAATTTATATTATTCAGACACGTCTTAGAGCACCGGGCTGTAAGTAGAGATATATAGCCGGCTACAAAACTATGACACTAAATTTTCCAAAAACTGCTTGTTGTCACACATCAAAAACTACCGCTACGTAACTAGAAAGAGATACATTACCTCGTGGCTTTCCATCCTGTAAGTCGTCGAAAAAAGAAGTTGTAAAGCAATGCAGAGTTCTGAGGAAGGTCCGAGCTGCATTCATTAGCATCACAACAAACACACACTTTGGCTTGGGTCACGTCTTTTGGTGCGTTCCAGGTGTAGTCAGAAGTAGGAATTTCTGAGTTCCGAGTAGGAAACTTAACAGAAGGTTTTTTCTTGAGCCATGATGGAGGGATTCATGATTGGCTATATGGATTCATGTTGGTGTTGGATGTATATATTTGTATATATATGTATATGTGTATTTTTATATGTATATATGTATCTATGCATATATGTGTATCCATAAAATGAAGAGTTTTTGCTCTATTGTAAAGTGTCTTGAGATAACACTTGTTATGAAATGGCACTAAACAAATAAAATATTGATTGATTGACTGATTACCTAAGGATGCTTCCATCCTGTCATCACTGTGACAGGTGTGAAATCTCTCCCTGGTCCAGACTGAAGCCGAACACGCTCTATACCAAACTGTACCATGTTTCAGTCTGTACCCGGTGTAAAAGCATCATCTTGTAAGGTCTGGACCTTCGTGTAACTACAGGAAGTTAGCACATGCTAACCTGGAAAAAGGAATCGCTGTAACTTTTGAAACAAAAGCTGTGGCAGCAGACGGAGGAGGAGACCCATCATCAGAAGTTCTCGGCTCTTAGTCTGCTGCAGGCCTCGTATGCTTTCATATCTCAGAGGTTATGATCCCTCCTGTGCTCTCTGTTCTGTTCTCTGTAAGTACAATAATCTGTCTGCGGCCCCGGGGCCCCTCAGGAGCTCAGGTCGGCCGGGCCCCGTGGACGTTACCTGGCAGCCGGTGCACGGGGGGGAGGCTGAAGGTCCCTGAAGGCAGCAGCACTCAGCCTCCTCTCACTGATCCATCTGTGTCCACAGTCACACTCAGAGAGATTACGTTACATCTGCAGACCGGAGCGCTCGCACGCGCTCAGTGTGGAGAGGAGGAGTGCACTCAGAGCTGCAGCAGGTGTCTCTGAGGGACGAGGGGGGGCATGAAGTATTTCTGCAAAGATATTTACTTCTTACCTCCACCGAGGAGGCTCTGTGTGCCTGCATATGTCTGTTTGTTTGTTAGCAATATTACTCAAAAACTACTCGATGTATTTTGCTGAAATTTTCAGATGTTGGTCCAGTTTAAAAATCTTTAGATTTTGGAGATAATCCAGGTAACTGCCATTGGCAAACAATCGTTTTTGCTCAGTAACTGTCCAATAATATCAAAATGATTCTGAGAGCTGGGTGTGTTTTCGGGGTCATGAATCATGTTATGATGATAACTCTATCTTACCTGACATGCCAGACAGACAGTTTCATATATCCACCATCCGGCTCATGAATGACTGACCTGTGTCTGTAATTTGCACTCTGCAAGTTCGCACTTTGCATGTCTGGAATAGGCTCATGAAAGCCTGTTCCATGTATGTTTGCATGAGTCTATGACTAGAGGTTGTTTTTACCTACCTATTTATATACCTTCTGTATTTTAATCAACTGTTTTTATCATTACTATTTATTCACTCATTCATTCATTCATTTTAATTAATTGTCCTCTATCAGTACTTATTTATTCATCCATTCATTGATCATGCTATTTTCTATGGTGCTGGCACGTCAATCAATGATTGATTGTTGGATATTCGTGTGCATAGGGGTTGACTGTTTTGAATGCATGTTGTATTGTACACGCACTGATGCTCTGCACAAATGAAGTTCCTAACGGATAAATAAAGTTCTTTGAATTGAAATGAATCGAAATATTTCTCCAGTCCATCTGAGGAAGAGCTGTTTGAAAATGTTTTCAGAGGCAGAGCCTTCAAAGCAACAGCAGCCTGTGATTGGACGATTGTTCGGCTCGTCACACTCATCACAGACCAATCCATATGAAGCAGCGCTGCTAAATATGAAGTAGCAGTTCGTGCCATTTGCTTAAACTTTCTTAGACTATCGTTTCACATTAAATTGTACCACACAGATGTATCATTTAACACTTATATGTAAAATGCACCTCGTCAAAGACAATCCCTACCAAGTTTTTCCGGTAAACTTCTGAGGAGAGCAGAAGCATCACTGAGTAACCATGACGACCACAGGCTAACCGTTGTGTCCGTGGAAGATTTCCACGCTCTCTCACAGTTTCCAAGCAGTGATCCTCAGTCAGGAGAAAAGCAAAAACATGATTTCTTGTAAGACAGGCTTCAAGTGACCTTCTTTGCTCATCTTTTAAAGAAAAACAGAACACAGTTGAGACGGCTTCAGAAGCTGCCATTGTTTTTAAACATGCAGTCACTTCCTGTTGTCGTCATGCCTGCAGGTCCCGCCTCTTTTCCCTGATTGGGTTGTTAAGCATTTAGCCGAGTGAAGTCATTGGACAACGGAGGCTGGCAAGACGGAGATGCAGGATTTCAGAATCAGGTAGGTCCATCTGCTCTGCGAGGCTATACTTTATCTGAAACTGTTGCTTATAGATGTAACTGCAATATGTGAGCTAGCTTGGTGGAGGTTTGCGCTTTCTGAATGTTCTCTATTTTTTTATTTATAATAATGATACATTTTATTTTAAAGCGCCTTTCATGACACCCAAGAACACTGCACAAATTAAAACAACGAAAATACCAGAGAGCAGCAGCAACCAGTTCGTGCCAGCGTCCACTCACCCGGGGTTCCAGAAAGGAGACAGGAGGAGAGGGGAGGGGAAAAAACAATTCCAAACAATGTATCATAACTTTAAAAAAAATGGTGATAAAACACTGGAAATATCAGGATTTAAGTTAAAGTGTTGAGAATAAAACTGAAACACAATATAGCAGGCATCACCAAATGGTGGATTCGGATCCTGACCAAGTGATGGTTCTGTCCGGACTGTGACCCATCTCTAATAAATTAACAAGAATGGTTTTTAATGAAGCAGTTTTTCGTGGATATGCAGCGGGCACTGCTACTCCAGTTAGCACTAGAACAGCTACTGTGGTCTGATCACAGGACGGTCATACCATGAGTGCTCCTTAATATGTTCCATATGTTTTCTGAAACTTAAGGTTGTTTTATGAAGCAATAAAGAGGAACAAGACATTTAGCGGAGGTGATTTTCCCGATGCTATTGTGTTGCTGCAGCAGCCACAAACAGCAGCAAACAGGAGGCAGTGACATATAAACTGCCTGTGCAAAAACATGAGACCCTCGTCACCAGCAGGCTTTGTGACTGATGACGGCTGAGAGCTTTTGAGCTGTAGTGGCGCTGCACTCTCCACGGGGCTGATCCTGTTCTCCTTCTAATTGTTTAATAATCAAGTTGATCACTTGTTGTTGTTGTTGTTTTATTGTTTCAGTTCTACAGTTTTTAGCTCTAGTTCGTTTCCGAATGTTTCACATTTTGCAGGTTTTAGCATCACTGCTGTTTGTGTGAGAAATAAAGAGAAGAGAGAGAGAGACCCAAAGTCAGACAGAGAGAGTCAAGGACAGCATGAAAGTGTGTGTGTGAGAGAGAAAAATCTGGAACCTGCGCAAAATAAAAAGTATCCTCTTTCACTTTGTTACATTATATTGCAACAACACAGCAGAACAGCATTTACAGATGACAGATGTTTCTACTTTTAAGAGTTAATTTCTTATATTATGAAGATGTTAACTTTTTTACTAGAAGTGTAGGTCAGTCAGTGCTCTGTTTGCACTTGTTTTTTCCTCAAAAGGGACACCTTTTATTTATCCAACTGTTTTCTGGAGATGAAACTTTTTCGCTTGACTAGTCCTTCAATTCTTGGCTGGGACCTCTTTAAGAGAAAAAAATGGTTATTTGTCTTCGTTTGTACTTTTTTCATTTATTTAAATTTAGATTTTTCTGTTCTTAATTTGGAATAAAGGCCTTAAAGTAATTTTACTAGGACTATTTTTATTTATGGTAAAGCAACTAGCTGTGCACTCAGTTAAACATATCCTGCATTAAAAACATAGATGATAAATATTGTTGAAACCAGAAAAATGTGGATGTTTTGGGAAACTATAAGACACAGGTGAAAGAAAATGGACTTCTGTGTGCTCGCAAGCAGCAACAGCTTTTTTTAATCCTAGCCCCAAGCAGCACTGTGCACTGAAGCAGGCTATTACACGGCAACAATTAAAGAGGCTGGAGCGCAGCACCTGGTCCTCGCCGCTCCACGGCCTTCACTGGCAGCTGACGATACAGTTCCCCCCGCCAGGTGGTTCCACTTCAATCACATTAGCTAGTCACTGTAGGGTTAATAAAGAGCCCACTCCCCCCCAAACTCCCTCCCTCCTTTTCTGCTCCTTCTTTTCTGCAGCGAATCTAAAGACGCAGCATTTTAAAACTCGTTAAAATTAAGGCCCCTCCGCCGGCGCGGGTAATTAAAGCAGCGCAGGACGAGCTCCTTGGAATCTAATGTTTCAGTGTGGGGGGGGGCATTGGGGTCCCATCCGCTTAGTCGTCCATTTGTACAAAGAGCAGAGGATCATAATAGACCTTTTCATGGATAGACAAAACAGATGGAGGCCGATTGAAATGAGACGGGCAGGCAGACTGTACATATCTGCCCGGATACCGCCGGTGTGGAGGGATTCACAAAAACAAGTGGCGAGCCAACAGCGGCGGAGAGGGAGAGAGAGCGAGGGCGTCTTTTGTTTGTCCTCGCCGCCTCTCGGAGAGTTATCACACTAAAACCGACCTGAAAACCAAAACGTGTAAATAAAGGAGTTCAGGCTGAGTGTGTCACAATCAATAGTCATTTGTGAGCGCAGAAAGCAGATGGACGCAGTGACATTTAATGCAGCACGGCCTCCATTCAGCCGGATGTTAATGCAGCGTTTTACCTCCTGTTGCTCTGCCGCTCACAGCGATGCGTTGATTTAAGGAAAGTTTCGTCCTTTAACATTTGACCAAAGATGAGGCATTTCCAAAACAGACATCTCCAACTATGAATGGAAAGTAGAGTCAGTATTTAAAAAGAAGGACAGCTGTTTCATTGACATAACTAAGCTAATTATCTGTATGTTCACTTATATAAAACATCTCTTCAACAGTTTTCAATTACAAAATCAGACAAAGGAAGAGAGAACTGTTCTGAACTGTTGCTTTTCCATTACTTGTTTCTTCGTATGAAAATGTTGTACTTTATATCTAATATTTAATATTTTCTTTTGTAGGTTCAGTTTTTACCTTCCATGTGTCTTGCATGTGGTTTTTATAAGTCATTAGTAGGCCTCTATACTCCCATGCACGTGGTTTGTAAATATGTTTTATGTGCATTGTGTTCTGTAACCGTGTAAAATAAATTTAAAAACATTGAATGTGACATGGTTGGACTGTTCTACTGGGATTTTCATACACAACCATCTCTATGGTTAACAGAGAATGGTCTGAAAAGGGAAAATATCCAGCAAACATTCAGTGTCTCGGTGCCTTGTTGATGTCAGGTTGATGTGGTTTGTTGCCTCAGAGTGTCACAGTTGACTTTAAGAAGCACAAAACCTATCTATCTAATCTACTAACTATCTATGTATCTGTCTATCTAACAATCTATCAAACGAACTGTTGGTCGGTCGGTCGGTCTGTCTATCTATCTATTTATCTTACTAACTCACTAACAATCTATCTGTCTAACCAACTATCATCTGTCCATCTATCTATCTCTCGAACAATCTATATGTCTATCTATCTAACTAACAATCTAATTGTCTATCTAACAATCTATCTATCTTACTAACTAAATAACTAAATAACTAACAATCTATCTGTCATCTATCTACCTACCAAACAAACTATCTATCTAACAATCTATCTATCTATCTATCTATCTATCTATCTATCTATCTATCTATCTATCTATCTATCTATCTATCTATCTATCTATCTATCTATCTATCTATCTATCTGTCTATCTATCTGTCTATCTATCTAACTAATTAACAATCTATCTATCTGTCTAACAATCTATCTATCCACTCGGAGTGAGTCTGGAGGAGAGGACGCTGGCGTTGTTTGTTTCTTCTCCGCCTGTGAAATTTTGATTTTGATGTTGTTTGTGGTTTCATTGACAACTATAGTTTTCCAGTGTTGATTTTCTGCTAAAATGGTTTTTAGTTGTTTCTTAGTTGTTTTTCATTGTGTCTTACTCTGTAGCACTTTACTATAGCTCCAGTTCATAACCATTTTTATCTCAGGGCACTTTACAACAGAGCAGGCTGAAGACAAACTCTTCATTTTATAAATACACATATATACAAATACATATAACAACTAGAAAAACAGACCTCAGCACCACAGTCTTCTCCCATATTGGGATTTTCATCATAAATATTAGTCCTACCTTTATTTCATCTAAATATTTAGATTCCTTGACCATGAAAACATACCATTAGCAACTGGATTCATACTAATATCTATTTTAGTTCAGTAGTTATTCACAAAATCACATTTTTCGTCACGGCGGTTTTCTTCTGGATGTAGCCCCAAAGTCTTTGGAGATACAACAAATCAGATTGAACATTCAGATTCCACAGTATCTTGGCTATATTTTGGCGTTTGTTGTAAGTCTATGCCATTATTTTCTCTCTTGCTATGATAAAAATTCCAAGGATATCTAAATTTTTCTTGTTCTGGATCAGAGAGTCTGGAATTTTGCCGGGATCCAGATCAGTCTTTGATATCTTGTAGAACCTGTTGAAAACTTTTTGGTGCAGTAATTTGCACAAATGCCGAAAAATGGTCCTATATCCCCATGTTAAAGAATCCTTTGTCGTATGTATTATTCACGGAAATCGCATATTTTGCCTTGGCTGATCCAGACGGTGATCCAGATAAGTCCCAAAATCAAATTGCTTGTTCCTTGTCCCAATCCGGACAATTTTCTGAAAATTGCCTCGAAATGCGTCCATAACTTTTTGAGTTATGTTGCTTACAGAGAAACAAACAAAATAAACAGTCACCGGCAACAACATAACCTCCTTGGCAGAGGTAAATATTAGTGCTGTCAGTAGATTAAAAATTTAAGAGATTGATTAACTATGACCTGTAATGAATTAATCTAATTAATCTATTTTTTTAATTTCCCTTTAAAAATTGCAGAAAAAAGCCTTGACTTGACTTGAGGTGTTTTCATTTAAATCCATTAGATTATTGTGGCAGATCTAAAGATTGTTCTTCCCCAAAACCACTAAAGCACAAGAAGCCCAATGCATAAAAGCTCTTCAACTTTAACGGCCCAATCAGAGAAGAGAGGCAGAGCTGAGACAACAGGAAGTGACTGCATGTTTGAAAACAACAGCGGTGTGTTAAAGTGATCTCCATGGATGCAGAAAGATCTGCAGTTTTATCAGAAATGGACTCGATTTCTCTTATAGGAAATCATGATTTTGCTCTTCCCGCAACCCGAGATCGCGGAAATGCTGCACTAACAACGCCAAGCCGTAGTCATGGTTACCTTACGTTATGAAATATGTCCTCCTCATATGTCCTCTAAGAACTTGGTGGGTTTTGCCTTTGACAAGATTCATATCACGTGGCAGATGACACATCTGTGTGGAATCATTTAATGTAAGAAACGACGATAGCCTAAGGACTGACGTACTCGTGGTTCAAGTCAACAGCTAACAACAAGGTCGAGCTGCTAGCCATACTGTGGTTTGATATGATTGGCCTGTAACGAGTGTGACAAGTGGACCGATCATCCAATCACCAGCTGCCCTGGTATTTTAAGTCATTACCTTCTGAAAATACAGAAATAGTGAAATCAGGTTAAAAATTAGATTAACGAGATTAAAAAGTAGGCGCGCTAATAATGAATGTAATTAATTAATCTCAATTAACACGCTAATTTGGCACCCCTAGTAAATATATTTGTATAAACACAAACATACATCCAGAGACATTTCCATCCAGGCAGAGAAAAAGCAAGCAAAAAAAAAATTATGATGGAGACAAACTCATGGATGCCCAGATCATAAATCTGTCCTCCTCACATTTTCCTCTGCTGAATATAGATTCAATAAAACAATTATTTGTTAGCTAAGTTAAGCAAAAATGATCTTTATTGAATTAAAAATCAAAAGTGAATTCCTAACCCAGTATTTTAAAATAGAGGCCAAATCTTGTTGGATAAAAAAAAACACACCCCTAAATCACTCCTGTGTCATTAATCTTTAAAAAGCCTCTTTACAAACATGCTGCCTACACGCTGCGTCCTCTCTGGATGAAACTGGAGTGGTTTTCATGTCTGTCGTCTCCAGGAGCATCACGAGTCACATCAAACACCCCCGAGGCCTGGAGGACGAGCCGAGATGGAGGAGGAGGAGGAGGAGGAGGAGGGAACACAGGATGCCCGCACTTTAATCTTCTTTATCCGCTGATGTGAGGACAGAGCGTCTCAAATTCCATTTCTAAGAGAAATAGTGATGCTGAGAGGCTGAGCGTGTCTCCATCGCGGGGCGAACAAATCGGGATGCAAATGTGCAGCCTTTGAACTGTGTAAAGTGGCATAATGGGATGATCCATAAATTATTAATCAGTGTTGGTTTAGAGCTGAGCTGACATCACCGCCGCATGAACACACGCCACCGAGAGATGATTTGATTTCCTACACGGTGGAGCTGAGGATTCAGGCCGTCAGAGGCACGACACTTTTTAATAACATGTTATTTTACACAATACAACCTCACCACAGGGATGCACAACAGAACAGAAAGAAACAAGGCTTTAACCCAGGGCTGTTTAACTAGAAATTCAGTCTGATTTTCAGACGTGGGACATGAGCTGGGCCGGACATGTTTGACAGACAGTAAGCAAAGTTAAAGGGACTGTGAGGAGTTCTAAGTAATTACAAAAAGTCTCTCTTTTAGATATATGCCTGATGGAAAAACACACTTTAAGATGAGTTTTATAGCATCAAAATAGGTTATCTATAAATGCTATTCTTTAGCTTTGCAGTCGGGTCGGACAGGGCTGGACTGGCCTGGATACTCAACTTCAGGAACAAGACAATTAAAACTAGAGCAAATTTATATTATTCAGACACGTCTTAGAGCACCGGGCTGTAAGTAGCGATTTATAGCCGGCTACAAAACTACAATACTAAGTTTTCCAAAAATTGCTTGTTGCCACACATCAAAAACTACCGCTACGTAACTAGAAAGAGATACATTACCTCGTGGCTTTGCATCCTGTAAGTTGTTGAAAAAAGAAGTTGTAAAGCAATGCAGAGTTCTGAGGAAGGTCTGAGCTGCATTCATTAGCATCACAACAAACACACGCTTTGGCTTGGGTCACGTCTTTTGGTGCGTTCCAGTTGTAGTCAGAAGTAGGAATTTCCGAGTTCCCAGTAGGAAACTGCAACTGGAACGTCCCCTGAAGTCGGAATTTCCTACTGGGAACTCGGTGAAACCTCACCACCCCCGAGTTGACAATGGAAGGTGGATGCCCCCAGTGTGAACAGTTATTTAGCTCCTGTAATAATCAATTTATTTGCACTTCTGACTGGGGTGTGTCGCTCTAGATCAGCTGTATACATAGTATTGTTAGACTTATATTTACAAAAATGCTGCCATAGTGATAATCACATTCTTCATACAACAACGCAGGGCGTGCTAACAACAGCTAACAATAGCCTGGTAGATCAGCATGTTTTTTTCAGACTTCAACTGGAACGCCGATAAGTCAGAGATGATGTCACTCCCAGTTCTGAGGTTACTGGAACGCAGCATTACGACAGTCGCCGCGCGTGCTCATGGGTAGCAGAGTCTTTATGTAGCCAGAAAAAGATTCTTCTCAAAGCACCTTTAACCATTTAAAAGAGACATAAATAGAAGCAGACATACTGGATGTTTATTAATTTATTGCCACATCCAAAAGGGCAAAAACTCAATCAAGATCAGCACTAAACTGAAATGCTGAAATACTTCATAATGACTGACAGCCTCCAAGTCTTTCTGTTTTTCAGCAAAAAATTCAGTCAGTAATGGAAAATATTTGGTAAATGTGACCCCTGTTTACCACCATGATCACAGCCTCCCGTTCGTAACACTGTGTCTTTTTTTTGCACTTGCTTTTCAAACGTACAAAAATTCAGACCCAAAACCACACAGCAGACAGACCTGCCTGATTCTGTAATCATGCGTCTCCGTCTTGCCAGCCTTCAATGTCCAACGGTTTCACTCGGCTAAATGCTTAACGGCCCAATCAGGGAAGAGAGGCGGGAGCAGTCAGAGCTGCGGGCGTGACGACAACAGGAAGTGAAGTCACCTCTTGTTGTACAAATAAGGCGGCTAATGATGGTTAGCCTGTGCTCATCATGGTTACTCAGCTATACTTGGCGAAATCTGCTCTCCTCAGTTTACTTCGTAGAGATTGTCTTTGACGAGGTTCATGTCACATATAAGAGTTAAATGAATCATCTGTGTGGGACAATTGAATGTGAAACGGTAGTCTTAAGGTCGTTAAGCTAACAGCTGTTAGCCACTATGGCTAACAAGGGCAAACAAAAGTAAATGGCCATCAGCCATGAGTCATAGCGGCTAACAACAGCTAGCCACTAATAACAGCCGCTACGGCTAACAGCCATTAACTGTTATTTGCTTCATTAGCCATAGCAGATAACAGTTAGCCGTTAGCCGCTACATTTAGCTGCTACATATGCTACGTCATACCAGTGCTGCTTGATATGGATTGGTCTGTGATGAGTGTGATGAGCCAAGTGATCGTCCAATCACAAGCTGCTGTTGTTTTTCGCAGGGCTCCTTCCCAGATGGATTAGTGAAATATTTTCAATATGGAACCGTCCATCTGGCATGTCAGGTTAATTTGTATCCCCTCCTCCCAGTATTTTACATCCTCTGACGATCTGCATGTATTCTGCCTATTATGAGGACAAATACGCTAATTGGGCCCTTAATGTGTTGTCTTGTAGAGTGTTTAAGTTACGTCAAAGTTTATTTGTATGTTTAAAAAAAAAAAAGGTCAATTGACCAAAGTGCTGTACAGGGGTGCAGATAATCATGCATACATTTGAACTGTGTAATCAACCAGCCATGACAACAAAAACAGTAATAGAATAAAAATGAGCCTAACATTAAGAATGTTTATATATGAAAATCGAAAGACAAAAAGATTAAAACAATAAAAGAGTAAAAGAAAAGATGGGGAATTAAAGATAAAGATAACAGATAACTGAATATGAGTTGAAAATGATTCCAGATCACTCCATTCTGTTTTAATTTTCCTTTTTACACAACGTCCCAACTTCACTGGAACTGGGGGTTAAAATTAATGCTTTATTTCCATCTAGGATCCACTCCTCAGGCCGTCAGAGACAGAACCAGCTGCTGTGTCTGATGTGGAGGTTCTTCTGGTTCTTCTGTAATCTGCTCCTACCTGCCTGCTCTTGGGCCTCGTGGGGGCCTCACATTGTTTGGGAGGCTGGATTAGTGACGCCTGAAGTGACTCGGCGTTATTGAGGAACTCCAACGTCGCCCTTTCCTCGGGGAACCACGCCACATGCTGTCCGGGCTAGCACAGTCGCTAGCAGGCAGAGGAGCTGGTGTGGCGGGCTGACGTGTTGGCAGGCGGCACGGCCCTCGATCCAGAGGACACTGCAAAAAATGACACTCCAGAAAGTGATTACAAGGCATTTAAATAACGAGGACAGAATCCCAGAGTTCTCAAGAACCTTGTATTGGGAGAAGATTAGATTTAAGATATCAGGAAAATCTAATCAAATCAAATTCGAATTATTTTCTGCAGAAGATTTAAATATTAAAAATTTCGATTTTTTTTATTCACTTACTTTAATTGTAAGAAGTTGCAAAGTTTGAAAAAATATAAATACTGAAACTTTACAGTTTTCTTGATGGTGACCCTCTCAGCTTTTGCACAAGCACTTTTATAGGCTTGTATTTATTTATCTTTTAAAATAAGATTAAATACTGATCAGAGAGAAACACGTTAACAAGCTGTGAACATCCCTCAGCTTTAAGTGTTCATGTAGGCAAGCCTGCCTGCGTTAGAACTACAAATGGCAATGGAAATGGCATACTAACGTACTACACACTACATACTCATGTGTATATACTGTATACTACATACTAGATGTATGGTTTGAATGCCAACCGTTCACACTGTAGTATACTACTAAGTTTCCCATGATGCATTTCAAACCTCTGACGACAAAAATCAGAAGCACACCAGGCTATCAAATATCTCTGTTGATTCATCACATTTGGAAGTTCAGAGAGCATTTTAGGCGAGAACGTCACCACGTAGAATACCAAAATGTGGTCATTTGAGCCATAAAACGCACGGATACAAATTTCATTTCGGCGTTTCGGACATTCAGTTATGCTATTATGCTATCGAAGAAACTTCCGGTCGGCTCCAAAACAAGAGCCCAATTTACAAAAGCGTTAAAGAACTAAAAGGAGAAAATAAAAGATGCTTTTATTTTGAAAACGGGACATTTGCTAGTGGCTGATTTTTAGCTGAATGCCGGTCTCAAGATGATTTAACATTTATGATATTGATAATAT